>PPHD01001949.1:0-38856 GCA_002909625.1 Bambusicola thoracicus
ATAAACAAAAATAACCTCATTTTTTATTTTTGCAATATAACTATTAAACAGTTTTTCACAAACCATTCAATTCTATCTCAGCAATAAACACAAGTGCTGTTAAAAATGTCAACAGCTTACTTGATTATGCAAAATTGTTGGGAAAATTCAACTATAAAATCCATCAGAAGTTTCTGAAGAACATCAAAGTCCTCTCATTTAGGAAAGGATACAATCAGATTTTTCTGAAAAATAGAAGTTGGCAAAAAATAGAAACACTATTCCTTCATCTTATTCACCCAGGTGGATACCTCACAGCCTACTAAGTGCCAAATTATATGCAAAAAAAAGTTATTCAATTAAGTAAGAGCGCAATACTATATTACATTTGCTGCACTACAGTTGTCTAATTAAAAGTATAAACAGTTGGGAAACAGTTAATGCTCTAACTTAGCTAATGCTGTGAGTAAAAACCCCATTCAGTCAGACTCCACGTGTAAAGCATTTATTACTTTTTCTGGTCTGCTGCAGTAGAATGATATTCATTTACGTTATAGCATAAATATTAAACAAAATGATACTTAAATAAAAGTGCACAGTGCCAAAATATTTGCAATTACTCGTTTTAGGACTCAGTTACTACGAGAGCAAGGTTATCATAGTTCTTTGGAAATACAGTAGAATCTTACCCGTTTCCAGGTTGCTAACAGCTGTTTATCAGACATCTGTTCTGGGTAATCAGCAATTGCAAAGACACAACCCAAAAGGAAATAATCTTCTG
The DNA here is from genome assembly GCA_002909625.1 of Bambusicola thoracicus. NCBI lineage: Eukaryota > Metazoa > Chordata > Aves > Galliformes > Phasianidae > Bambusicola > Bambusicola thoracicus. The sequence goes on from PPHD01001949.1 coordinate 761, forward strand.
GAACTGGAATAGTTTGGCACATAAAAGAACAGAAAATTAAATACTTAAAAGGTCTGCAGAGTTCATCTCAGAACACATTCACTACATTAATCTTCACTATTACCAAATTAGAAACTATATTCAACCCTGAAGTAAAGTCTTGAAGAAAGCAGGATTCAAAGTCGATGCTGACAGGAATACACAGATAACTTATGATCATCCAAAACAATTAAAAAGCTTTCAGTTCCACTGGCATGAGCAGAATTCAAAGCCAGCTGTAACAATTTTTTTTTTTATCTGATACTGACCCCTCATTAGTTTGGAGCTAGCTAGCATTTCCAAAATTGAAGCTATCTTTCCAGTTGTTACCCTCTTTGAAAGCCTCCCCATTCCCCTCTTTCAATTGAAGGAAATTACAATATGCAGAAGCCAACGCTGTTCTCACAGCATAATTTATATACTACATGCCACTAGCATAGATTTGAAAATAAAGTTTTCAGGACTCTCATGCTTTTCAGGTTTCTGGAAATGGTTAGTTATAATTTAAACATAAGCATGAAAATTATTAAATTAGGTCCTGAGCCATGAACAGAGTTTAACTCTTACAATCCCATACTGCAAACACAGAGCTTTTTGTTTTTTAATATTCTAACCCAAATTCCACCATGCCATTATCCATTTCTTTCCAGAACCAGAAGGTAATGTTACTAACTCTCTACTGATGGATCATGTCCAAAAAGCGGCTGCTGTTGCAGTTGTGTCTGTTGTTGCTGATGGTGCTGCTGCTGCTGGGTTACAGCTTGATGCTGTAGTGCTTGAGAAGTCTGAGTTAAGTGCTGTGTTGCCTGATTCTGCATTTGCTGTTGCTGATGCTGTTGGTGTAATCTCTGTAAGTGCTGCTGTTGTAATTGCTGCTGCTGAATTTGTTGCTGCTGATGCTGCAGCTGCTGTTGCTGAAGGTTCTGCTGCTGAAGCTGCTGCAACTGTTGCTGCTGTAGCTGCTGCTGCTGCAACTGATGAAGTTGCTGTTGCAAAGCATGCTGCTGTTGGAATTGAAGCTGCTGCTGAGGACGGTGTAGCTGTTGTTGAGCATGTAACTGCTGCTGTGGAAACTGAAGCTGCTGTTGTGCAAACTGGTGCTGCTGATGAACTTGTTGCTGTTGCGAAAATTGATGAGTCTGTTGCTGCTGGAAAGGCTGCTGGGAAATCTGGGGTTGCTGCTGCTGCTGCTGCTGCAACTGCATAAGTTGCTGAGGTTGAAGATGTAAAAGAGGATGGTGCTGTTGCTGCTGTGCTTGATGCGTCTGCTGCAATAAATGTGTCTCTGGTGTTAGTTTCACTTGACTAAACAGCACCGCGTTTGGATGTCCCTGTTGGCTATGATTTACTTGTTGTTCTAAACTTTTTGTAGGTGCTGAAAGTGATTGTAATATCTAGAAAACAAAGATTAGTTTTGTGATCTTTTTGTTGTCACTCAATTTTTAAAATACATAAGCAACTATTGGGAAAAAAAAAACCTCTTGAAAGAAAAGAATCTTATACTTAAATACATGCTGAGCTCAACAAAAAAATCCGTGTTACTAGTTTTTCCAAAGTGAAAAGACAAGACTTACACACAGAGAAATGTGGATCTATACTCTGCCCCTAACAAAAACACAGAACACATTTCAGCAAAACTGAAGACTGAAATCTATCCCCATATTCTTGATAATATGCATTATGATGGTTAATTAGGTATCGGTAATTATACTCATCAACTCAACCAACTGCAACACTCAATTTACAATCCCGTTGGCCCATTAAGTTCAAAGTTTAGCTCCACAGATTTTCTTTCACTTCAAAATCATTAATAAAGCCTCCATTAATTAGCGCTGTTTGAAACATGGGAGTTTAATGCAAGCCTTTGTTCTCTTGATCCAATGCAGATATATTCAGCTACACTTTAAAAAATGTGTCCCAAAATACAAAGAGAAACATGGATTTTCTCAGCACTAATAGTTTTTGAGAGAAAAAGATTTTCAGTTGATACAAAGCGCTAAAGTAATCCGGAATTTCATTTTAAGATCTATAATTAACAGAGAGGAAAGAAGTTAGCAAGAGGAAATGTGAGCAATGAGAAAACTGGGCAAATTCCTACTAAAGTCAGCTATTAAAGATCAGTAGGAGCAATGGGAAACTACAGCCTCCTATCCCTCTAGAAATCAACTCTCCAGCAGAGGTGACTGAAGTGCTTTTACAGTGCACTTCAATGCACCTCAGGCTTCACATGTGCAATGTTACGTTGCTGGTATAGCACACATTACAATTATGATTACCAGTACACCACCCATCATATGAAGCTCTAGATAGCACCACAGACACTCAAAGTATTCAATAAGTAAAAATTAAGAGACACAGAAAGAATTTCTCTGTGGTTTAGCATTAGAAGACTCCACAGGAATAACCAAAAGTCAAAATTATAGGAGCTTTGGGGCAGATATTTCAAAATAAAGGGAGAACACTTTTAAAAGTATCCTAGGGCTATATTCACAAAATAACTTCATATTAATAAGGTGTTTTGTAGCTATGGATCTTGCCATTCACTAGAAATCTCTGGTTCAACTTCTAAAGGCTGTGCACCATAATACCGAACCCACCGAAGACCCAAGCAAGACCCAGAATATCTCAGAATCACAGAACTGTAGGGGCTAGTAGGAACCTCTAGAGATGATCTAGTCCAACCCCCTGCTAATGCAGGTTCCCTACAATAGGATGCATAGGGAAGCATTCAGGTAGGTTCTGCGTATCTCCAGAGAAGGAGGTAGCTTGTTCGTGCACTCTGCTACCCCCAAAGTAAAGAAGCTCTGGAGGTAGACTTAACGTAGATGGAGGATAACTTAACCTAGCCAAAGGGAAGTTCTATGAAAAACTGCAGAACTAATATTCTGAGATACCAGAAGTATCTGCCCTCTATGAAGCAGTTTCACAATTCTCAGAAGCAAAGACTTCCTCCAAGTACTGGAGCTAGCACCTTAACTCATGCAGCAGTCAAACATGGTACCTGAAAACAGTCCTTGTACATCACAGTCCATCTCTAAGCTTGCACAGAACAAGGGTTAACTGAATCACAATACTACCAACTGCCTTGTATCTGCATAAGTAGTTATGCAAATACACTCTGATACGAGGCCACTAAAGAGTATTTTCTATAGTATAATGACCGTGTTGTAGACAATGTTGTATTTAGACATGAAAGCACTGGCCACCCTACTAGAATTTTGGCAACTTTGCTCATTCCTTGTCCAGAAATCCCAGTCCTTCAATAGTTCAGGGTGCTGAGAGGAGGAATTCAAGTTTTACAAGAAAGTTAGCACTTCCTTCTCCTATAGGCAGCAAAGAACCAATGTTTCTGAGTGCCTCCACTTCTTGTGTGCCTTCTGAGTATCATCTATGATGTTGTATATTATTCAGGCACCTTTGAAAGTTTGAGACTTTCAGACGAACATCTCAATATCAATTCATCAGTACAATTGAAGTTATGCCTAACATATAGCAGCACCTGCTTTTCCCACATTCCCTGCCATGAACAGGATTTCAATACTGCAGGTTATTTCAGTGCATGCTCACTCGATTTTTATTCTCTTATAAAAATAAATTCAACACAAAAGCTACAATTACTCACACTATGAGTGTCAAAAGAAGTTGTAAATTAGGACTTATGCATCATAATCCTGACTATGCTGCATAACAACTTAATGATGCCCAGCAGAACAGTATAGAACTGAACCTACTGTAAGAACAATCTATTTTACACTTCTATGTGTTTATACCACTAATAATTCCTTGCACCGGATAAGAAGCTTGAAGGGTTTGAAATCAGGTTTTTTGAACTAGACAAATAATTTTAAATTAATGAACCTTTTCTTTTCCCCAATACTGAAATACTGGGAAACTCTAAACCAAGGCGTCGTTAAACACAGCTTAACTCTTAACTCTTTTTTCCACATGCATTCTTACTTCTATGAACCTGCTAGGAATGAAGATAATTATTACAGGAAGGCTACTAATTTGGCAACAACTTCTAAGTAAGAAATTTAAACTTTGTACTATTAGAGAACAATAAAAGGAAACTTAAGTTTGTGGAAATATTAGTTCCTAATAACAAGTCCAATATCTTATAAACAAAAAAAATCCAACACTTACATGTGCTACATTTGATGGTCTATTAATCTGCTGAATATCAGCACTATTAGTAATATTCCTCAACGTCCGCACTGCTGGACTCCACGCAGCCATCATTTCCTGTCGGTCAGAACTTTGGGCACCTTGTACCGAAGCCATTAAATTGCCTCTCATATCTGGAGGCAAGATATTACCTGGCACTGGTGGGACATTGGCACACAAATTAATTAACCCAGAGTCTTTCCCTTGAGGCAACCTACGCTTTGCTGTAGATGCCTGTGGAACTTCAGCTGGTGTCCAGTTCAAATTCCTCTCTTGCTTTTCTGGAGAAGAATCAGAAGAATCGTCAAACATCAGTTCCCCTTTTGCCTTATCAGCAGTAGAAGATTTTGGTGAAAAAGCTTGATCACCCAAAGGTGATCCTTCTCGAGAAGTTGCTGGGCTTGATAACTTTTCATCAGTACTAGCTTCATTTTGAGAATCTTGCTCTTCATTTTCTGCTTCTTCCTCTTCTTCCTCCTCCTCCTCTTCTTCCTCCTCGTATATAATTAAACGAGGATGATACGGAGTCTCTTCTTTTTTAGCCTTGTCAGCTACAGAATCCACTACCCACTCTGGTGTCACAATTTTAACGCTGTCATGTTTACAAGCACATTCATATTTCTCCTAGGAAAAAATAAAAGGACGAAAACATTTCATTGAAAGACAAAAAAAACCCACAGCCAAAAAAAACAACAGTTACTTTTGGTGGGGCTGGGATAGAGTACGGAAAGGCAGATGACAAGAGGCTGTTCAATCACAGAAACTGCTCTCTCCCAGAACCAACAGAACAAACTACAACACTGTGCTTTACCACAGTTTCCAACTCAAAAATCCCCACATTTAAAATACAATTGACTAGGAAGGCAAATATGCAGATGATCAAGTCTGCACCTGCAGAACATCATTACCTAGGAGAAGAGGTAACTGCCTGAAGTTGTACCAGGGGAGGGTCAGGTTGAATATTAGGGAAAATTTCTTCTCAGACTGGGAGATAAGGCATAATAAAGTAGACACAAATCTTTAAGAGCTGATCACTGAAAGGATGAATTTTAACATGAGTACAGATCAGTAAAAGGAAGGCTACTTTTCATACACCTTCTCAGAAGTTGCAGACTGCAATATGGCCCTCATCTTGAAAGTTATTTTTCTGTCCATGTATTAGATAAGTAAATTTCAAGGAGAGTTTATGATATTGACAAAGTAGAATGTTTTATTCCTCCCTATGATTTCACCACTTATTTTCCTAACTAAACAGATGCACACACAGAACAAATTTTCCATGTGTTCAAATGTTCTCTCTGATAGAAACTCCTCACAAATATCAGAATAGTGAAAAAAAACTTATCGTATGAGATTTGAAACTAATTTCAGAATCTAATATTTAAGAATTATTAAAATGGGATTTTCTTCATTTGTCAGACAACATAAATTAACAATCAGTGCATACAGAGGAAACTAATTTCAGCTAATGATTCTCTTAGCGTTATTTCCTCCAGTGAAACTGTCATTCATACCCAATAAAGAGATTACAGATGAAAGTTTATTTGCAGATAGAAGTTTTTGTTCCTTTTTTTTTTTGTGGTGAGAATTATTAAGAACCTTTATCATTTCATGTCTAGACAAAGCAATCATTCAAGCTTTCACTAGCGTCAAAACTATTCATTACCAACTGCTGCAGTTTCCCTTGTAGTAGTATGGCACAGCAGCAGGCCTAGATGGGTTTTAAATAATCATCCTATACATTTGCCTCTATTCATTCATTACAGAAGCAAAGCAATGTAATTATTTTGTCCTAGGGATATGATATGCTAGTGTGTTCTGTTCAAGTGGTAAATTTAAGACAGTGTCCTTATTCTAAAATGTCTATGACTTAAGGTAACACTTAAATGCATACCACTGCCCATTAAAAATTCAATTTTAGTGATGCTCTCCAATCAAGCATTCCATATTACTATGACGAAGAAGACAACTAAGATGGTGTACAATACATCATTTTAGCATCTACAGAAGAAGAAAAAAAAATCAGACTTGAACAAAATAATGTAAACAACTGTTTACATTGGTGGATAGCGATAGGACAGGGGGGAATGATTTTGAGCTAAGACAGGGGAAGTTTAGGTGAGATATTAGGAGGAAGTTTTTCACTCAGAGGGTGGTGACACACTGGAACAGGTTGCCCAAGGAGGCTGTGGATGCCCCATCCCTGGAGGCATTCAAGGCCAGGCTGGATGTGGCTCTGGACAGCCCACTCTGGTGACTGGCAACTGTCATGATTTTTGGTTACTGGTATTCCACATCATAACATCACGCAGTGCACTGGGAGTTAAAGAGTTAATGCACATAGCAGGAGGGTTGAAACTAGATGATCACTGTGGTCCTTTTCAACCCAGGCCATTCTATGATTCTAAGAAAACAAACCCTAAAGGCTCTTTTAAAAGTTTTAAATGAAATAGGAGAAAAAAAAACAAGCATTACCCATACTGTATGAACAATTTTCCCTTTTCCCAGTGTCACCCCTTGATTTATTCTAAAGCATTTTCCTACATACTGCATGTAGAGGTTTAAAGCCTTAGAGCCACCTCAATAGCTAAACGTTTTTCCTCTTCATATAGCTTATATTAACTTTGAAATACTAAAGGAGTTGTTGGTGGAACAATAGTGTATTAAATTTGTATAAAATTTAACTTGACAAAATTTTATATATTAACATAAGGAAATATTACATAGATCTTAGAGTTACTCACAAACAACTAACCCACATAGCCTCTCTCACTGATCAGAATCTAAAAAGTGATGATGAAAATGTTCTCATGTTACTAAAGGATAAAAAATATAATGCAAAAAAATTACAGTAAAAACTTCCTTCATCCACTACATTAACCAGAAAAATCTACGCTCACATTTCTGTTAAGTGAGCCTCAATTTCTTCTAAGTAGTTTTAGTCTCTGAACAAATGCACTAAATCAATTTCAAGTGTTATTTCTTCTTCAGGAAGATGATTATCTGAACACTTCAGAAAGTTTCAGCGGAACTATTACAGCCAAAGCCATCACAGTACAGAAGGCTATTCTGATGGGCTCAGTGCTGCCTTTAGCTAGTTGCCTAATCTTTCTGATTCAGTTTCTCCAGCTGCATAAAGACAGCAACACTTCATTTCCTGCAAGAGAGTGATTTGAAGCATAACTATTTTGTCAATCAGAACTTGTACAGGAATGCAGTGTACAGCTTAGTCCTCTTTAAGAGGAAAGTGTTGCGGGTCTTTGAGAGTTGTATTTCAAAAGAAAGTAAGAAATCTGTTCTTCCTTCCACACTGTACTCCCTTCAGGGCATAACATCTAAGGGTATTTTACTTAATTTTTTCCAACTTGTATCTTCTTTTTTTCTCCACTGATTCCAGCTACAGATATGCAAATCATCATCACTAATGATTATATGTCAAATTAGATTAGGACAAACAAAATAAAGAATAATACGATTTACTCAACCAGAGATACAAATGACAGTATGAAATTGGACATATTTTGAATCAACGAGGCTTAAAATCATGCAGAAAAAAGACCAACTGATTAACTGCAGTGTATAACCACTGAATTCAGTCACTTAAGTGTAACAAACAAGCTGAAGGATCTTAACTTCAGAGAGAAGTAAAATTTGTCATTATTCAAAAGTAAATGAGAGTGACAAGAGGAAGAACTGTACATGTCATAAATTCTTACCCCCTTTGGCTCAGGCACAATCAAGTGAGTACACTTCTTATTCAGGTTCAGCTGGCAATTCCCACCATAAAAAGTAATCAAAGCCCACAGCGTATTTCGGTCTTCAGATGAAACCTGAGAAGGTAAAGAAGCCTTTTAGCTCTGTGCAACCAGCTGCCCTCTTCTTCAGGAACTTCAGTACAATTCTTGCCATCCTCGTTTACAAATGTGACTAATGTACTACCTATCACTTTTAAATACCAAAGTAGCATGAAAATTACAGAGCAAAAGAGATGACAGAAAAAGACTCAATAGGAAAAGACATTAAGCAATCATTTTAGCCTGTACAGAGGAGAAAGTACTTTACTTCTTTAACACAGAATGCTAGTATATCACCTTTCACAGTAAGTAAGCATTACTGATCAAGCAAACAGGATTTATTTATTATCTTAGGTGAATTTTTTAAGCTTATTAACAAGTAGACCAAATTAACAGCCTACATAAAGATTTACTTCCAATGCTGATGTCCAGCTCTGACAAGAAAGCCATGTGTATTTAAGCCATAAAGCTGGGTATGAACACAAGCTACTGAAGCCACTTCCACTTAATCTACTCATTGGCATCCTCATTAAGCTTCTAGTGCAAAGCACGTATATTAGGTTGTCTGAATATTTTGTGCTAATGCCTAAACAGAAAAATAGGAACAAAGATTTTACGCTGTACTCTTCATTTTAGAATCATCACATTGCTGAACACAAGATAAATTACTGACTGAACTTTCAGTTTCAAATGGCCGTGACTTCATTTTCAGTGGAAAACTATTTCCAGGTGAAAAACCTTTTTAAGGTGCTAATTCACCTCAAACACATGCACACAAGAAGTCACATTACAACAGAAAAACTGCTATCTCCACTGAAAAGTGAAGCATCTCATGCACTCCACACACTGAAGCATGGTTCACCTCCTACCTGAGAGAGACAGGCAGTAACTCCAAAAAAGGTCTGACACGATTCTGGAGAGAAACCATTCACGCTGGACAGCAGGTGTTAAGGATGTGAATAAATGAGAATTTCCTGAGAGATACTAGAAGGAAATAAAGCAATGTGCATGGTACCCTCACGCTTTATTTTCAAAAGCATGTGATCTGTTTACGATTCAAGTTGCATATAGCAGAAAGAAAAAAAGGAAAGAAAGGCATAAACTGGATAGGGACATCTTTAACATTATGACCAATTAAGGTAATATTACAAATATTCCCAGAACATCTCCCTCAGTTCTATGCTAAGATGCTAAGCACAGGAAGTAAAGCACACAGGAGTTAAGTCTTTACCAGAGCTTTCTTCCATTATCATTGGCTGCTTGTCTTCCATACTTAGAAGCAAGAATCCAAAGAAAGCTTTGTTACAGTCAGCAACAGACACAACAGGATGAATACGGTGTGCAATAAATGCCATAAAATAACAGGGGTTTTTTTGGCTGAAGGCATCTTTTGGAACCTATCCTGCCCTTTCAAATTCTCGAAGACTGAAAAAGTAGAAACGCGTTCTCCTAGTATACAACATGGCTATCAAGTCCACAAAAGGTGCTGAGCAACAAGCTTATGAAGTCATAGATCAAGAAAAATAACAAATCAAACTAAGTACTACAGAAATGATCTGAAAACAGAAGCAGACAGGTCAGTATAAGCAATCATCAGATTTTCTACAGCTATTGTTTTCATACCAAGGTACAGAATAGGACAGAAAGTTAGTCAGGCAACAGATTCTGAGGGAAAAAAATATCCAGGCACTGCTGTGAATGACAAACAGAAAACATCACACTAGGATGTAAAAACAGAAACACAGCCTGAAATTAATGTGAAGTTTTCCACCATACTTTCAACACTCAACAAGATCTCTGACAGCAATGCATATTTGTTTTCAGATGCATCAAAGAGATGGATAAATGAAACTGTATATAAAAATAGCAACAAGAACTTCTTACAGAGCAAGTAAATATGACTTATGAGAGGAAACTAAAAGAACCAGAACTGATGGGCTTAAGAAATTAAGACGACGTCTTCAAGTCCATAAAAGGCTGCCAAAGGAAAAGAGAAGTCATTTGTTCTCCCTGGTCAGAGCGGCTCAAATAAATCAACACAGGGTTATGAAGCATCAGGTAACAAATTTAGACTCCAGCAGTACATTGCATCACTGTCGTAAGGTGACTGGGGAGACCACGAATTAAGATTCCATTGGGGGGTGGGGACACAAGACCTGTGAAATAGAAGAGATAATGGTTGGACAAAAGTGACATGGAAAAACTAGATGGGCCAGCTGATTTTATGACCTCCCTGCCTCTTCTACATTTTTATATGGTTTTAAAGTGCGTATATAATTCTTTGGAAAAATAGATCACAAAAACAAATGTACAGTGGGTCACAGAGCAAGTAAATATCAAGGCTTTTGCCACTGAACAAAGTTATTTTCCTCACACTGCTGACAAGAGGCACAGCAATAGTTAAAATTCTAAGACAGAGAAGAGACAACACACAAAAAACTGACAACAAAGCCCAAGGTACATTAAAACTTAAGAGCAGATTTACTGCTGTTATCCAGAGTACTCCACGAAATACAAGTCCATGGAGCATCCTAAATTTCACAGTGTTGCTCAGTCTTTTATCTAAGGCAGAGTTTCAGTACATCATCTTTTAACAGAGCACAGTTGTCTACTCTTTGCTTTGGCACCTGATCCTAGCACACAGAGCAGCAACAGCTCAGTACGTAACTTTTAAGATGTCCATCAGTTTGACCCCAGCTTGCACTCTCTAAAGAACAGGAGTGAAATATGCTGTCTTACAAGTTAGCAGCAGCAGAACAATGTTGTAAGTGGGCCTGAAAAAACAAGAAAGTGATGCGACAAAGCTCACATTTCTTTGCCTCAGTAACAAACATTCACAAACGCTCTGACTCCCTTTCATCATACATACACAAAAAAAAAACAAAAACAACCTTCCTCATCACTACTGCATTTGCTGCTATCAAGAGAAGTAAGAAAGAAATCACCAGCCCTCATTCATGGTATTGTAACTGTGGTTTTTCAAAGAACTCTCATCTTCTCCTCCTTCAGGAAGGCTGTTCCCACATTCCTTTTTCCGTTCCTTCCCTTTAACTGCTGAATAGTCAGATTTTGTTGACATCAGTTAGTAGTGAACTGAACACTTTGCATTCTGAAGTCCCCTCTGGTGGAAGCAACTTTCAGGGCAGAACGTTAAGATGTATTCATAAGGAAAATGAAAAATTATTGTGTTTATTCTGGTGTTGTTTTTTTTTATATAGTCAAATGCCTATCAAGTACCAAAATTGGAATGTAAATATAAAATCTTTAAGGCTCTCCCTAGATCCATTTAACTGTCAAAAGATGTTTCTAGGACTTGCTTCTTTAGAAAATTCATTATATTGAGTATTTCAACACAAATATAAATAAATAAATAAAGGTCAAAAAGTTGGAATCTCGAAGCCTTGACTAAAAAGAACTCCAAACTCAAACAGGAAAAAAAGTTTTCTATTAACTACAACATTTTTTCCTTATTGTAGAACCTAAAACCCTGATGAAAGGCCGGATGCCACAGCAGTAGAAGTCATAAAGAGACTGAAACAGAACAATGTTAAGACTTAACAACCCATTTTAGTGAGCTCTGAATAAAATCCAAAAACATCGGGTTCTAAGGGCTAGAAAGAATAAAAGTAAATGTCCAAGTACACATTTATTGCTGACAGGTGTACAAAGCTTTCTTCCACACAGCTCAAGAATATGATCCTCCTGAGACCTGTCGTTTCATTTGGCCACTCTTATATAACCACAATAAAGACTTCCTAAGCAATTGCCATTCAGGTCTGCATTCCCACACTTTTTGCTACAATTTAGTTACAGACTGCACCACTCCGTTTTATCTGTTGATTTCTCTTCTGGGTTTGTAATAAAAACAGCACTTAAAGCATCCTTTGGAAAACATACGGTTTCAGACAGAAAACCTACTGCCTAATACTACAACTTCTCTATTGGAGAGAAGAACACTAGCAATATAATGCTTGATTACACAAGTTTGAAAATATTACTAATTCCTAGTTATTTTATACTTTCTTTTTTCCAGCCTGCCCTACACATTACATTAGTGTGATATAAAATCCCTTCCTGATAACATGTTTATCAGCCTATCGTTATTTCTACAAAAAAAAAAAAAAAAAAAAAATCACCAGCCTAGATCACATAACAGCAACTGATTTAGTTTGAATAGAGAAGTATTTTGGGTTTTGTCATGTCGTGCATGTCATGTTTGGTGCATCATTTACCTTTGGAAACGAAGTCATTAAAGGAAGATGCTCCTTAGGTCAGAAAATAGTCCATGACTACAGCACGTTTCATACTAACTCGTGAATTCTATTTGACATGTTCGTTATTATGACCAAAACAGCTTTAAGTACATCAATATATCATTATTTTTATTCTCTTTTCCTTCTACAGCTCACTCCCTGAACTGAATTCTCCTGGTAGAGGATACACACAAGGCATCTCCAAAACAGCCCAGACACACGAATAGATGCAAGGGCATCTACTTTGAAATATGAGATATAAAATTTGAATTCTGTATCACTGAAGCACATTAAGACCTGAAATTCCTAATATGAACACCTGGACTCTGGCTTCCACCACCTCTTGTTTTCCATTATGAACACTACCACCTGCTATCCTTCCAAAATGAGATCTCATGCCTGACAGCCTTCCTCCCTAGTCCTGCTGTTCATTGCAATCATCTGCTGGTATCCGTACTGAAATGTACTGTTCTGCTTCAGCTTTTGTATAAACATAATCCCTATTATGAATGGATTGAGGAAAAAAAAATCGTGAATTTCATCCTGTAATAACAACCATTGTCATCATTTCTAGGATCCAAAGAAAAACTGAGGAAAACAAATAAAGATGAAAGAGTAATAAAACAGAATACACCATCCACGTGCAAGAATGCATGCTCCAAACAAGTTGAGAAAAATAAATCTAGCCCGCATAAACCACAACAGTCTGCAAAAGGCACAGTCAAGCTACACAATAATAAGAGCGTTATCATCATGAGTTAACAAAGCACTATTTCTAAGAGCATGGATATGAGGTGTTGTGTGTTTATTTCTTAACTTTGACTCCTGAAATGGCCATAAAAACAGGCCATTCCATCGACCCAACAATTGTTCCTTTATGGCATTCCAGCATTTCTCCCAGATCCTCAGTTAATTATCAACATCAAACTAAAACGTTTGAGCCATTTGATAACAAATTTCCTGCAAGTGCTTATTAAGTGCTTAACCAAAATAGCCAAAGGGAGAGGAAAATAAAGGAAGACAAAGAAGCTCTAAGCACACTACAATCTTAACAAGCAAAATATACCCTATTATTTCGAAAATTTAAGACATACATACTTGTACCAATCTTCATTCAGTCAATGCAATCTATTTTAAGATGCTTCCTGCAGCATTTCATCAAATTTTAACTTAAAGGATACGGAAGGAGAGCTCCACAGCGAACAGACAGGATCACCCAGGAAGGCTGAAAAACAAAAATTGTGAGATAGAAAAACCAAGCTCATACTGCATGAGTGAAATGCAAGGTAGTGGCCAGCTTCGTAGTGTATCTACTTTCAATATCCATCTCTCAGCTTTAAAGTCTAAGTGTTTCACAGACACTTTACTTAGGTCTTTAGGAAGAAAAGAATGTCCTGACTGATTTGTAGGTTAATATAAAAAGTTCTCAAAGATCATACAGCAATATGGGAATAAGACTCCTTTGCCTTTTAACTCCACTGTTCCTTGAATGCTATTTACAGTATTTACTCATGCACACAGTTCTAAAAAAATCAATTCCCTACCTTACATTTTAACCAAGGAGTCAGGAACCACAACCTTATACAGGAAGGGGTCCATATGCACATAATAATGCTATTTGCTAAGCGCACAGGTGATAGACCCTAGCCAATGGTATGCAGCAACAGAATAGCTCAAAGAGAGAGAAGGAAATGGAGAAGAGAGGCCACGTAGGACAGTGGTCCTAATACAATGTATAAGGGAGAAGGAAGGAGTACCATCCCATTTAATATGACTTTTTTCCTCCCCACACTCTCCTCTCCCCTACTATACATACACACACACACACTAACTTTTTATGGTGTCCCTATTCATATTATTCTCTCTCATTTACAAAAAGGCAGAGAAGTTTTTTTTTAGCTCTACTGTTTGCCAAAAAACAAATAAAAACTGAGAGATTTCTCTCCCTCAATTTTTTCTCTTCCTTATTCTCCATCTCTTTTCTTTCTGCAGCAAACTACCTTTGCCTTCAAGCTTCATTCCCTTAACGCTAAGTCTAATCTTCCTGATTACAGAACATGCTGCGATGTTTTCAGGTCCAATTAAGCAACACCACTGAAAGGCCTGCTGTTTGGCAAGTGACAGAAAGTTTAGTCAGTAGTACTTAAAAAGAACATTGAATTATTTAAGCAAAAGGCAGCCAATACCAGAAAGTACCGCTAGGACAATGATGCCCTTCCATCCCATGAGAATGGCTGCAGTCTTCTTATTTTTCAAGACTGAAATGGTGTCACAAAACACTTTATAAAAGGGAGAAATTAAAAACAAGAACTAAGCTTAGAATTAATTATCGCTCCCATCTAAAACCACGAGGCCTTGTGCTAAGCACCCTTTATTTTTTGGAGTTTGTCAATTCGTACTTCTCCACTGCCAGATGACCTCTCATGCTATAAGCCATCAAAATTCAGTACTGTCACCTGCAACCATATAGAAAGAATAATCCAAAATCATGCACCCACAAGTACTGGCAGAGAAATAATAATGGTTTTTTTCCTTGTTGCTCATGAATTGCACAACAAACTTACATTTTCAAACGTAAAGCCTGGAAACTTTCATTGGAAAAATACACCCATATTGCAAGAGAGGAACAAAATAGTGATAATTTTATTGTAAGAATGAAAAAAGTCACGGACTTGAAAAAACTAATATGGGAAAAAGTATTTTTCTGAAGTTTATTTAGTTGAAAATTAGCACCGTACACATACGCAGAATCTACAAATTCACTGTCAGGAGAAGTTCAGTTTGGATATTAGGAAAAATTGCTTCTCAGAAAGAGTGATAATGCATTGCAACAGGGAGGTGATGGAGTAACAGCCCCTGGAGCCATTCAAGGAAAGGGCAGATGTGACACTGAGGGACGTGGTTTGGTGGTATGGGGGGGATGGGTTGATGGTTACACTACATCATCTTAGTGGCCTTTTCCAACCTTAATGATAGTGTGATTCTGCGCCTTGCCAAGTACGTGTGTTTGAAAACAAGGAAAAAACCAATCTCAGTCTCTACACTTTTTATGCTGAGGTTTTCCATTGCCAGAAACTTATTAGAAATGTTTTTGATGGGAAAGTTCTTAAGTAAAGTTGAGGAGTACAGCATCCCACAGATGAATGAAGAATTTCAGAAAGGGACAAACACACAAAAGAAAACTCAACAACAGAGCACCAGATACAGAATAACAACAGCAGGAAAGGAGTCTACAGTTGTAGACTTGTAGAAGCCTACAATTTGGGAAAAAAATCGTGAAACGAGAATAAAAGAAATGCAAAGGTATGTTTCATTCAGACATCATCTGAACACCACTATTTTCTGTTACCATAACCCAGTATCTGTGTCAAACAGTATAGTGGAGGAGTCACCCACCTTTACCACGGGGAGATCAAAAACTTCACGAGATTCTCCAACCTCTGGATGGTCTCCATCTTCTGAGATAATATGCGAGGCCAGGGCATTGTAAGAGACTTCCTTTGCTTTCCCAGCTTTCAGAAGTTGAATAACCTAAACCCAAAAGAGAAGGGGGAGAAGTGAAAAATTATTATTACCTTTCATTTGAGAAAAACAGTAATGAAAGAACAGCAGCACATCACGGGAATGAGTTCAACCTTTTTTCTTGGCTGCCCTGTATAAATGGATAGCACTTTTTCTTGGCAAAAGCAACCCATTTAAATCCTGATTTCCCAAGGCTTGCAATGCTGCTGAGTTTTGATGATTCAAGTTGAAATTTTACTTCCAAAATAATTCAGGCTGGGGCAGAAATTTGGAATGTTTCAACATTTTTCCAAAACATACAGTCCTCAAAAACTGGTTTTTTTCCTCAAGCAGACTAAGAAACTCTCTCTCCTCAGCATTTGATTTTCCATATGTTACCTTCAGAAGCCTTTGGAGCAAAGAAAAGAAAAGCAACCTAACTCAATGCGTAGCTATGAAAGCTACAGAAAAACAGGTGGGAAAAAAAAAAAAATCAACAACACAAAAGACATTTGGATATGAGAAGGCCCTACAAGCAAAGTAAGTCATAACCACTGTCCTGAGAAGTGGACGTTCTAACAAAGAGCTGCTGTACTGAGAATTGATGGAGGACTAAAAGTGATTTTGATAAAACAAAGAAAAACATAAAAGAAAATAGAAAGCAGAAGGACACATGCTCTCCAGGTTACTCCATTAAAGAGGTAAAGCAGAAATTTTTAATTCTATTGCTCTGCCCTCAGAAAACACAAAAACCCTCACCACTCACAAAGTGTTT
Source organism: Bambusicola thoracicus (assembly GCA_002909625.1). Classification (NCBI taxonomy): domain Eukaryota; kingdom Metazoa; phylum Chordata; class Aves; order Galliformes; family Phasianidae; genus Bambusicola; species Bambusicola thoracicus. The sequence goes on from PPHD01001949.1 coordinate 17,266, forward strand.
GACTCCTTTTTTGCAAGGCCAATATATAAGACTCACTTCAATTTGAATAAAGGTAACACAGAAGGCAGATGGTGTGGAAGGGAATACGAGAAAAGCATTCAAAAAAAGCGAGGTCTAAAGTTTAAATGTTTAAAATGCCAATGAAGATTACCCTTTCCTTTTGTCTTTTATTATTAAGAAATGAATAGTTTTACTGCGTAACTGTTTTGCAGCACCAAACTGGCATGAGCATCACAGTAGACAGAGATCAGCCCCATCGCACAAGCTCCTTGTCCTGCACAGCTCTCCAAGTTACATGTTCCCTCCAACTATTTATTTATGGGAAGGCTTAAGAGAGGAGAAACTAATCGAAGCCAAACATCCAAATCTGACAGCGTGAGGAAAAAGTTACAACTAATACAGTAAGAAGATTTGTTTTGTTTTAATTTTGTACCGAGGAGTCAATGCAAAGGGTTTGCTCGTGCAGGAAGTTATGCCAGTACCGAGCTGCAAGTCTAACACGGTGAAATGATGGATGATGATTTCACAGCATTAAAGCAGTACGAAGAAAACTTTTCCTAGGATAGCCTATGTTAGCTTCAAAACTCATCCCAGAGCACGTGACTTCTTTAGCTGAAGCAGTGACAGTGAAGCAGTGACCCAGAGATTGTTCCCCGTATAGGGACACATACACACACACACAGGTACATGTATCTTTAACTAGAAAATAAAACCCTGAAAAGCCCTAAAACAGTTACTGTAAAAATCCTGCACTTCAGGTGCAAGCCTAAATCCATTAAATGAAATTTAATTTCGCAGGGTTGAAAAATTTAAATCACTCCCACTAAAAGTTGTGTTAGAAGAAACAAAAGGAGAGTTTAAATCTCCAAAATCATGCAATGGATATTAAAAAAATACAATTATAATGAAAGAAGAGATAACCAGAAACCAATTACCCTGCTTGAAGTCCACATGCTACACTGCATCGCTTTCTTTCTGCATGAAATACAGATTTTAACCAAAGTTACCAAATCCCAACAGTTTGGGTTTACACGTTTAGGAAAGCAATAAAAGCATCTAAAAAAATAATAATAGCTGACATCTAGTCATCACCTCCCGTAAGGTGAGAACTGCCAAGTGCACATCCCAATGGAATGGATTCAAATCTGAGTGCCAGCAGCCTAATTCTCCCTCATTTGCCAAAGAACAGTCAGGCACGATTCCAGACTTTTGTTTCCCTTCTAGTTTATGCCGCATATGTTTTAACAGGTAGTGGGTATGCAGCTATCACCTGACTATATGTTTCCTTTCTAACTGTTAGATTTGTTTTGATTAGGTTGCTCACTTGTGCAAGGCCTGTTTCAATACTTATTAAGGTAACTGGTCTTCAGTGAAAACATTTGGAAACAAGCTGATCTAAGCGTGGTCATGCCCAAAGGATGAAGAAACTGCTTTTCAAATTCAACCAAGCATCCACTGGTACATAAAGTATAAATCTATGTGAAGCTTTTCTAAGTTTTAGAAGGACTATAAAGAGTAGAGTCTATCTGAAACTCAGGAAATCCAACCACAAATAGATGAGTATTTCGTATACTTGATCCAGAGCAAATCAAAGCCTTGTAACAATGACATTGCTCTGAAGGATAAAACTTTATGTGAAAATAAAACTTGCCCAAGTGGTTGCTCGTTTACTCCCTCTCTGGCAATTCCGCTGACCACCTTGCTACGTCAACACAAACCTAACAGTGTGCCTTTGGGGATGTTACTTATACAGTAACAGGCATCTGGCTGTGTTTTGCACTCATATTCATACACACAACGCTGTTGTGACTATAGGATTTGAGACAGCGGAGTTGTTACCCCCAGACCATTTCCAAATAGTTCAAGGATTTGGAGGTAACGTCCCATCTGACTGCACTTCAAGGCTGTACCTCACACATAAGCTACAGAACCCATCTCCCAGCTCAGTGGTACTCCTGGAACTGTCCCACAGGCCCACGAGGCTCAGAGCATGCCAGGACACCGACCTACAGCAACCTGCACGGAACAAAGACTCAGCTCCCGCACCTGGCAAAGGAACCAAGACTTTAATTTCAACGTCAACTGCGTCAGGAGCCCACCTGAACACACAGACACATACATACATACATACATACATACATACAAACACACACACACCCGCGTGGGGTTGGGCCAGGCGTCCGCGCGCGCGGGCCCCGCGGCCCTCAGCCTCTCCTCAGCGCCGAGGGCGAGCAGCGGGCCCGCTCCCCGCAGCCGGGGTCAGCCGCCGGCCCCGTCTCTCACAGGAAGTCCCTTCTCCCGCCCCTCCTCCGCTCGCAGGCTGCACGGGGCCTGCGCGCCGCGGCCGCCGGCTCCCATGGCGGGCGGGTGGCGAACGAGCGGCGGTTACCGCGGCGCTCCCCGCGCAGCCCCTGAGAGGACGCGGCCGCGCTCCCCCTCCACCCTTCAGAGCTGCGAGGCGCGCGGGGCAGCGTTTGCGCGGAGGCGGACGATCCCACCCTGCCCCCCCCCCGCGGGGGGTGTGGGGACGCGCGCGGCGGGAAGGAGCCCAAGGGGCGGCCGAGGCGGTACCTTCGGGTCGATGTCTCCCACCGTGAAGAACTTGACATCTTTGAACATCTCCTCCGGGACTTTCAGCTCTTCCTCCTCCGCCGACATGGTGCCGGCCGGCCGCCCGCACGGCGCGTCTCCCCGCCGCCTCGATCCGCCCGCTGCCCGCCGAGCAGAACCACGGGGCCCGGGTCCCCCGTCCCCTCCCCCGCCGTGCCGCCGAACCGCGCGAGCAAGGCGCGCGCTGCGGGACGCACCATCCCACTCCGGGACGCGGGGGTGGTACGAGAGAGGTGGGCAGAGCCGCCGGCACCAAGCGTCTCCCCCCTCCGAACTGCCACCTCCGCTGCCGCGGAACAACCCCCGCTCCTGCTCAGCGGCCGCTACCTCCGCTCCTCGCCCTGTCTCCGAACAGAAATAGGCGCCAGCAGCCGGACCCGGCTTCCCCCCCACACGCGGGAAGCAATGGTTTCTCCCGAAACGACAGAGGCGGGCAGCGGGGATACCCGGACCCGCCCATTAGCGAGCAGGCGCGGCGAGGGGGGAGGGGAGGGGAGCGGAGCGCGGCGCGGCGCGGCGCGGCGCACTCCGGCCCCGCCCCTCTGCCGCCCGGACCCCGCCTCGCCGCCTCGGCCCCTCCCCGGCGGGCGGGCCGTTACCGCTCGGCCCCGGGGCTGCTCACATTTCTCTCTCCTTTCTGACCAGCGGCAGGGATTATTCGCGAGCAGAGAAGCAGTTCGGCCGTTCTCCGGTGTCCGCTTTGCCGGGGCAGGCCTCGGGTGCCCCTTGGCGGAGTAGCCGTGGATGTAGCCGTGCTGCGTGCACCACATAACAACGCTGGGCACTTTCCAGCTCCAAGCCATTGTTTCAACTTGTCAAAACCACCCCAGAGTTCAGTCCTTCGCTCATATTTACCTGTCAGCCCTTCCAGCTGGGGTTCTGTACTGACCACGTCCCTCAGTGCCACATCTCCCTGGTTCTGGAGCGCCTCCAGGCACAGTGACTGCACCACCTCACCGGGCAGCTGTGCCACTGCAGCACCACACCTTCTGAGAAGAAATTCTTCCTAATATCAAACCTCAAGCTCTCTTGACACAACTTAAAGGCCACCACCTCTCATTCTGTTGCTGCTACCTGTGAGGTGAGGCCGACCCTCACCCGGCCACAACCTCCCCTCAGAGTTGTAGAGGGCGATGAGGTCTCCTCTCAGCTTCCTCTTCCCCACACTGAACAATCCCAGTTCCCTCAGCCCCTCCCCATAAAACTTGTGCCCCAGATCCTTCACCATGACATCTGTCCCTTTCTACTCCAGCCAAGGAAGAAACACCCAACCTATTAAAGTCTGCACTAACCAGTTCTTTTCCTGTTCAAGAAGGAGATCTTACCCTCTGCTTGTAGGTTTTATTCTATTAGCTCCCTGACTACAATTCAGTATTTCAGTGCAAACTAAGGTGCAGAATCATTACACTTCTATACAATACACTTCTTTTGTAGTACAGAAAAAATGTAGAAATAACTATCTGGTCTTACATCTCAGCCTGTCTCCTCCATGCAACAATTCATATTCTCATCTCACTTTTTATCTTCCCTAGTGACTGACTCCTGTTATTCTCATCTTCTTATGCCCCAAGTATTTCCTGGACTGTCTTTGAAGAACACCTTCCTGCTTTCTGCCCTTAAATAAAGACGCCATCCAGGGCCTCCAAATCCGGCCCTTGCTTTCTTTGTCATGTAATTTTCACTCTTTCTAACTCCATTTGTGATCCATTTTGACTTCTTCCCACTAAACTGGAGTTACTTTGACCAAAATAATCCTTTCACCTAGAGAGAAATATTTTTTTCTTGTTCTTTTTGATCTATCAGCTATCATTACAACCATTGCTTCTTGAATTTTCTCTGCATTTGGATTTCAGTGCCTCCCTAATCATCTTCATCTTCTAGCACTAATTCTCACCTCATTTCTTGCATAAATATAACTGCTTTTAGGTTTTTGTTTCATGTTTTTCTCTGAATTATTTTCTCTTCATGATGTCATTCATTACTTGGCTCCATTTTCTCTCTCAGTGTGACTGCTAAATTGCCCCTTTTCACATGAGTACTTTCTTTATATCTAATTTTATATGCCATTGCATCTTCCCATTCTGCACAAAGAAAACCAAAGCGATTCCTCTTCTTGATTTCTCTCCACAGCCTATTTTCTTTGTTACTATAATGAGTTCCCCTGGTGTTCCTATCCTTTGGATTCACCATATCCACATTATTTTTAGCTCTTCATACAATCAGATTGCAAACATTTCCAATCAGCCACTGCACGAATACTGGCAAAGAAGCATAAGGCAAACAAACAGTACTTGGAATGTGGTTTTTAAGAATAAAGTCCTTTCCTAAACCTTCAGCTCAAATTGTAGTGTTGAAGCATCAGGTTGTGTCACTTTTGATCTTCTGTTTGTTCAACAGATCACATGAGTATGAGGTAAATGTGGTTTTTAGAATCCTACTAATTTGAAAATCCTCTACAAAATACCAGATTTCACCAGAGGGTTGTCAGGTGTAGAACAGGCTCCCTAGGGCAGTGGTCAGGGTCCCAAGCTGTCAAAGTTCAAGAAGGGTTTCGATTACACTCTTAGTCATAGAGTTTCAGTTTTGAGTTGTCCTGTGTGGAGCCAAGACTTGGAGATGATGATCCCTGTGGGACCCTTTGAATTTGGGATATTGTATGATTCTATGATATTAGCAATGCAAAGTCAGAGTACTGCATTAGAACGCTGAAATTCATTGCAAAATCTTGGGGTTTTTTGCATATTGATATCCATTAAGATGGCGCCAGGCTTAAACAGAATTGTTATTTTGACTAATTAAAACAAAAAAATAATAATAATTCCATCTGTAGGAATAGAGATTAAGAATTGATTAAATTAGCTTTACTAAAAATAAATAAATAAATAAATAAACCTGCCTTATACATTTGATCCCAGAAAGCAAAGATAAAGGTGAAGCCCTGATCTGAGATGTGAGAGATGGACATTTAGGTCTTTTCCTGAATGAGTTAAAAGGAACTTTTCCTCTGAGGCACGGATAGTTATCGACACTGGATGCCTGCATCCTCTGTATGTTCTATTTTAGATACCTAAAAGTTGTAGGGGCTGCTGAAAAGTAGTTCGGTAAATCTCAGTATTGGACTTCTGGTCATGTGGGGTGTTGTATTATCAGCAGTGATACGTATCTAAGTAGTGATATAAGCAGTGATACTACATAAGTATATATATATATTTATCCACAGTTTTGCTGGCTTCAAGACGATCACACACAAGAGAAACAACTACTGTAGAAACGTACAAATTATTCTCTTTAATTATCAACTAAAAATCCTAGAATTATAGAATGGTTTGGGTTGGAAGGGACCTTGAAGATCATCCAGTTCCAACAGCCCCCATGATCAGGGACATCTCCAACCAGCTCAGGCTGCCCAGGGCCCCATCCAACCTGGCCTTGGGCACCTCCAGGGATGGGGCATCCACAGCTTCTCTGGGCAGCTGTACCAGTGCCTCCCCACCCTCTAAGTAAAGAATTTCTTCCTAACATCTAACCTGTATCTCCCCTCTTTTAGCTTAAAGCCATTACCCCTTGTCCTATCATTATATTCCCTGGTAAAGAGTCTTTCTCCAGCTTTCTTTCAGGCCCCCTTTAAGTACTGGAAGACTATAATGTGTCCATGGAAAATAAAATTAACACATTTTTTACTTCTTTATATATTTAATGAATTATCTGTCAACAAGTTACTTAATTTCTAATAATTTGACTACTAACAAAAATGAATAACTCTTGTTTCTGCATCATATCTGTGATCTAATTTAGAAGCCAATGTATGATATTAAACATGGAAAACATCCCCTATATTTGCCAAAATTAACCTTTAGGTTCTGCTTACTGGACAGCACACAGAGCTAAGTCAAATCAACAGGCTGATCTGCTTAGTTGTAGCAAGGTATAGGTTTAGAGAGGAACAGGAGGGGGAGAGTAGAGGTGTATGGGGATAAAAGTAGCTGATGAGAATACATCTTCAGTCTTACTACTGGTTGGACCTGGGGACATTCAGCAGCAGCTGCCATGTTTCTCTTGGATCCGCAATGATGTATTTTTCTCTAACAGTGTTCATTCTACCCATTCATTTCATCCTCATTCAGAAAGGTTTGCAGGATCTCCCTGCCACATTGCTGGACATGTGCCCATCACACAACATGGGATGCTGAGCCACATGGTGTGTTTGTGTGTCAAGCCAAGCTTGTTTTTGGACACTGGATGAACATGCTGAATGTTGAATGAACATCGGTCTGACCACAGCACAGAGGGATGAGACCAATCCAAGGGAATTTAACCTTCTCAGAGGTGCTTAGCTCATGGCAAAACCTTAATCTACCCAAGAAACATCAAGATTGGATTCTTTGTTAAAGTACGATTGACTTTGCTCTGATACTGCACAACACTGTAATTCCATGGGAGTAACCACTCACAGGGACCGACAGTGCCGTAACACGAGCTCATATCTGAGCTTAGTTACTCTGGTGGATAGACTGGTAGAGTTTTTTCACATTGCAAAGAGTCCACAATCATCTGAACAGCACGTTTTTTGTTTTATAAAAACACCAAGCACAGTACCTAATGCCTTAACAATGCAAGGTCTGTGCACAAAAGTTATATAATATAATCATATTTTCACAAAAGCTGTAGAACGACGTTTCCTTTGCAACAACTGTTGCTTGCACATAGGGAAAGCCTACCAATACGACAAGGCTTATGCTGACAATTAGTTTTTGCTTACAGAAGTGCCTTATTTGCGTGCACAAACGATGGTATGAAAAATTTATATGCACCTACAGTATCATATTTAAGCATAATTACTTGTTGAAAAAAAAAAGCTACACTTTGAATTTTTTTCTTGCAGTTAATTAAATTTGGAGCTTGGATTAAATTGTATATTTGTTTTACTTCAGTGAGCAGAAGCTATTCCCAGCCCTCCGTTAATAATACATACTCAATTGGTACCAGCTGGCTCTCGAGATGTTACTTTTCCAAGAAAATATATCTCTAAGAAATACCCATTTTTTTATACAGAAAGCTGTTAATTTCAGTGTATCCGGAAAGGTTTTGAAACGTCACATCGAACAGGCTTCCTGCCTTATCACCATACACACTTCTTAACATGAATAAGAATCAGGTTTTATAGCTAAACCGAAATATGCAAAACACATAGAGGGCTCCACTTCAGCTTGAAATGTGCGTGTTTCCTCTTTACTTCAGTGGAACTACTTGCAAAGGCAAACAGGATTTATAATTAAAAACTTTCTTTTTATCTATACTACGACACCTAATCCTAAAAGGCTTATTTGGATCTGATCATTTCATTTTTGATTCTCCTCAAGTTCCAGAGCTGCACTGAGAATGTGTTGTTGCTTGACAGTTTTTTTTTTTTTAACGGAATAGTTACAAAATGTTTTGCAAATTCCAAGTGATAAGGTATACCTTTACTGTATATATACTATAAGCTATACCTTATACTATAGCAGTGCATGAATGGGTAGGGGAGGAGAGTGCTCTTGTTAACACATGCAACATAAGGGCACTTTTAAAATCAGAGCTGAGGCAATATTAAAGGAGATACATGCCTTTCTATTGCCTGGCAAGGAAATTATCTGGCATATTAGTCCACGGGGAAAGGTGAATGAGATGTAGCATGTCACGTTGCAAAGATAAAGAAAAAAATAGCCCTAAGCTGCAGCTGAGTATGCCTTTATCAAAGCATTGCACTGCTAGCAGAGTGGTATGCAGTGTAATTGCACCAGTTACACTTGTCTAAAGTCACTCCTGCTCCCAGATCAAAACAAGCTGTGGGAATTTTTGTCTCCCCTCCCATTGTAACACAGCATCACACAGCACAGGGCATGCTTGAAGCCTACAACATCACTTAAGTTGAATTAAACTGCTTCAAAATGTCCCCTGGTCCCAGTCACTTATTTATGCCTCTGCACTTATTCTGCATCGTGCTCACACAAAGGTTGCAGTGCCCCAGGGATGACCCACACTGATGTTGCTGAGAACAGCCTAATAGAAATGGTGTTTTTTTCAACAGGTCATTTCCCTGACTCAGTTGCTGTCTCAGCATTGGCTCAGCATGGGCGCTAATTTGGGGTTCATGGGGTGGGAGGGAGAGTTTAGTTTAGAGAGTTTAGTTTAGAGAGGCAGTAGTTACACAAGCCTGAGAAATTCACACGTAGCCCTGGGATCCATGCTAAAACTAATGGAAAGCAATTCCTGACCTTGAATGTCGCCAAGGATGGGACATCCACCACCTCTCTGAAGGTGTTCAAGAGACACCATGTGGAGATGTGGGGCTGAGAGACGTGGTCAGTGGGCATGGCAGGGATGGGTTGATGGTTGGTCTTGATGATCTTGGATGCCTTTTACAACCTTAATGATTCTATGATTGTACGATATTTTCTGTGGAGGGAACCTGATTTTCATTACTTATGTATTTTCAAACAAAATGAACTTACACCAACATTTCTGAAAAATATGTTCTGATGGCTTTCTGCTAGCGTTTAGAGTTGAAATAAAACTATGCATTCACATAGCCCTGAGGTTGGAAGAAGAGACCAGTAGATCTTCTCATCAGTTCTTCTTATTAATTACATTTAATTAAATTTTATCTTTAAATTTAATCCAAAATAGTCTTTGTGTGAAATGAGTGTCCTGAGTAGTTTGTTAAAGTGGAACTTCCCAAAAGAGTATCAGGAGAATCTTGATACAAAGACACCGAGATGAAGAATCCACTGCTGTTCTTAGCTGATCAATAATTTTAACATGACCTCATTGCCAGCTTAATTAATTAGAGATTGATATCGAGGACAATCTGTCTTTTTAGTATGCCAAGTGGAAAACGTTAAGAAGTAACACATGCGCTGCTTAGGTCCCTAATTATCTGCCATTCTTCAATGCAAATAAGTAAATAAATAATAAATTAGAACTATTGACTGAGTACATAAAGTCCATTTTAATGATCTCAGCTACTCAGTAATAGCCAGGAACTGGAATCTACGGAATGGGTCTCACTGTCAAGATTTCTTTCCCCTGAGCTAAATGCAAATGCAGCCATATTGCTTGGACTCTCAGGCCAGCCCTGGCTCTAACTCTCCTTTTCACTTCCAGGAGGCTTTCAGGAAAATAAAGGCTCTTTGAATCCCAAAATTTTTTGGCTACTTGAAAGATATGCTCTATGATATGCTGAAGCTCCCTGAGTGCGAACAAATAGTTCTCTGCACCAAGAAGGCCTCCAATTGATTCATGTCTCAAGGCCCAATTCCTCTGTGAACTGGCAAGGATTAAGTTCACAGTGTGGCTCCTTCCATTCCTAATGATGTTTGTCATCTCTGGAATATCCCCAGACAGATATGGTTAAAACTGCCCAGAAACTGGGGAAAAGGGATAACTGCCATGCTACACACAAGAGAGCATAAGCACATGGAACCTCCCCAGGACATTAACATGAGAAGAATCTGCCCCTTTTGATTTTGGCATACCAGTGCCCAAACTTGTTAGGTCTCATAAATATCCCTAAAGGACCATCTTTCTCCTTTCTGACTTTCCTGACACATTCTCATCAGTGTTGGTCAGTTTAAGTGTGCGACGCTGCAGCAGACACAGGTTTAATGTTTAAAGAAGCCACTGCAGACTTCTCAGGGTTTATTTAGAGCGTGCTGAGTTCCCTGTATAAATTAGAGCAGCCTCAGGGACCCAAAACTTGCCAAGTCTGAATTCTCAGTCTTGCAAATGGCAGAAACTGTGACATGAGGCAGAAGGCACCAAAGCTGTAATGATCTTCCTTGGGGTGTCAATTACATTTGCTGTTTGCCTTACAGCACATGTAGGTGATTACAGTGTGAAGGCCAGGATACATTTGTTTAATGTATCCTTGAACTCTATTACATTTTCCACTCATCTTGCTAGAGCCTTATCTTCAATTACACTCCTTTCCATATGCCCCAAGCTGTTCTTTGTTACAAGACCAACCTGACCCTGTTGTATCCAAAATGTCAGTGAATTAAATCAAATTTTTATACTTTTCAACTCGAACACTTATCTCATGATGCACATAACAAACAGATAATGAGATCTGCATTTTATTAGACACACTGCTGGCGCTTACTGATGTTTAACTATTAGGCTGAACCATTTTGCTGCTCACAGTTACATTATTTTTCTCTGTGGATGGATAGCTGTCAGTTGATTTAGCTTATTCTAAACGTGTAGTATAGTCTTTTCCTTAGCACTGCTTACAGTCCTGCTGAGGAATTTGGATAGATTTCTGTTCTTTTCACCTAAAAGGGAAGGGATTTTTCCATAGTTCCATTTCTCTGCAGTGTAATCTTTTTGCCTCCTGTATTTTGTGACAATTTTCCCAAGCTTTGTCTCAGAGTCAAATTCAGAAATCACCTTCTTAGCTCTCAGTATATCCTTAAATCCTGCTTATAAAGCTCTCATGTGAAATTAAACACCATCTTCAATGAGCACGTGTTCTGAAATATGTCCTTATAGAGAGGGACAGTGGGCATCTTACAATGGCTAATGCTTGTCCTGGTTTTGGCTAGGACAGAGTTAACTTTATTCCTAGTAGCTGGTGTGGTGTGGTGCTGTGTTTTGGATTTAGGATGAGACCGATTTTGATTGCATATTTTAGTTCTTGCTGAGCTGTGCTTACACTGATTCAAACACTTTCCTGATTCTTGTGCTACCCCTCCAGCAGGAAGCTGGGAGTGCATCTGGAGGGGACAGAACCAGGACAGCTGGCCCAGACTGGCCAAAGGCATGTCCCATGCCATGCAGTGTCATGTTGAGCAATAACACTAGGGAGAACTGGCCTGGGGGCTGCTGCTGCTCAGAGACTGGCTGGGCATCGGGCAGCGAGTCATGAGAAACTGTGTTGTACATCACTTGTTTTCTGTCTTCTTTTATTATTATTGTTACTCTTATTATCATTATTATTATTTTCCCTACTTTTTCTGTCCTGTTAAATTGTCTGTATCCTAACCTACCAGTTCTACCATTTTTCCAATTTTCTCCCCCATCCCTCTGGAAGGGAAGCAGTAAATGGCCGTCTGGTTAAACTACAACAGTGCTCCACATATGTTATGCTTTGCATGTATGCGCGTATAATTTTGATTCACACCATGCTCACAATGACCAAATGATAAAATCACCAAGCTGGGACCTAATCAATGCAAACATTGAGCTCCATCACAAGGTACACCGTCCCCAGAAGAGCTCTCCCTTGCTTGGAGTGTGGAGTCATGCTCACAAACAACCCAGTTGGTAAATATCAGTCACTGGTTTTGTGTGCATTCTTCTGTTCTGCTTCAGTGCAAAGAAAGGAAGACAGCAATATAGAAAAGTGAATCTAACTCGCTTTACACTAAGCTGACAAGAGCAGAAGCATATATGTCATTACTTGCTGTGTCTCAATTTACAGAGGGTGATTTCTCCTAATAGGCCAACTTAATTGCCTATGGAACGTGCCTCAGAGACAGTTTGGTCTTGCTTTTTGTACAGCACAAACTCACCCATGTCTCTCCTGATTCTGAAAGGGTGAAGGATAGGGGTTTTGAGATTTTCTAAGTGGTACAGAGGATTTAGATAGCTAGGATTTCTACATTTTAGTTTTATTAACTCAATTTAAAATAATAATTCTCCCCAAAATCAATGGAGGAGGAACTGCCATATCCATGGGTTGCTTAAGGAAATCTATTTCTTCACCTATTTCGCTGATGCTCACAGAAAACAGCTGCCATAAATTTGTAGAACGAATGGTAGACACCTTCATAGCTAACTCTATTCACACAGGCCAAACCTTTGCACTAACCCTCACCTGTCCAGCTGATATTTATCAATCACTGTTTGCAAGAAGCATCTTAATTAATTCCTTGTGGTTCTTCGCAACCCCTGATGATCTTTTGTACCACTTGGTATTAATCTGATGCTGCAATGCAGTGTTTAATGGGGCATGCCTCTCACTGGGCAGCAGGGATTCTCTAGGGTAAGGGCAGTGGCATTTATGGATCCTTAGAATCACAGCTGTCATAAAAACAGGAAAGCTGCAAGAAAGCCTTATGGAGATGGAGAACATGACCTATGGCAGAGACCATTTGTTTCTGTGACTCCTCCCCACTGTGTACCAAGCCGTGACTCCACTACAGACTGCCACCGAGACTAGCTGTGCTGCAGAAGGGACAGTGACAGAAGGACAGAGCTGTGGTGGCTGGAGATCAACCCAGACAGGAGGGATGGGGAGCACACGTGTGTGTGGGCAGCTCTGCAAGGCTGAGGCAGTGCTGGGAGCCAAGGCTGAGCTATAGGAGCTGTCACATGTGAGTGTTGGGTAGAGGGCTCTAAAACATCAACATCTTAATTGTTTTTATTCTTTTTTCCCCGTATTTTTTCTATCCAATTAGTGGTTGTGATTACAAAACATCATTTATAACCTACATGCCAAGTCAGTTGCTGGTAGTGATGTTTAAAAGCTGACCATGTTAACTATTTTTGTGCTCAGCATGGAGCAAAAAAAAGGAGAGGCATTAGAATACAGTGAAGCGAAGACAGAGAAGCATGTGGAGGAGGAAGGACGCTGGCTCTGAAGAGGTATCAGGGCAGATGAGGAGTCCTTTTACAAAACACAGCCAGACTGATTTGTTTCCAAAATAAGGGTCATCTTCTTAAGTAATTTGTGAACCATCTTTTGTGTAGATGGACAACACCGTCTTTAATGAAGACATCCTGTGAAGTGTCTGATTGTACAAGACTCTGAAAGCACTTAGTGGCATCAGAATGGAAGATTCAGACTAAATTTGCTTTGAAATTCTATAGGGAAGTCACGTTTTTGGCTCCTTTAGTAGCTGAGATCAGACCCACTGTTGAAACCTGCTGAGCAGTAAGTGCAGCTCACAGACTGTGGGTTCAGCACCTCTGCAGCACAGGATAGCAGCCCTGACTCAGACCAGCAGACATCCGCAACAAAAATATTAGCTATTTTGTAATAAAACACATTGCCAGACAATTAAGAAGGGTCTGACAGCATTTTGCTGCTCAAGCAATCAATACTGGCTGTCAAAAGTAACGACGCTGCTATTAAAAATCCTTGCAAAGGAAAAAAAAAATAGAGACACATTTATACGGTTGCTTCCATCCTGGGGGTTCAGAGAAGTTTACAGCTGTAACAATAAGACACTGCTTCATCGGGTGCCTGCTAAAGAAGAAGGAAACAAAATAACGTTCGGGGTCCTCTAAAAACTGTGGTCTGCTCAAATAGCTGGAAAGGTTTGTTGTCATTTGCCTGTGATAGGTGTGGTGAAAAAATCAGGAGGAGGAAAGCATTCCACAGCTGGAAGGAAGAGGCGTGTGAATATGAACCTGAGATACCCATCAGCAATACCCAGGCTGGGATATCTGAACAACCAATGCTTTCCATGCCATGTAAGTGAGAGGGATGTGGCTGCGACTGCTCAGAGGAGAAGGAGAGAAGGCAAAAACCAATTACAAATAAATAAATTAGGCTGTCAGTGTGGAAAAAGAGAAAAGAATCACCCACTGAATATATTATTTGATGGCTGACTTTCGTGGTTTCATTTCTGCACATTTTCCAATTTGTTAAGGTAACAAAATCAGTCCTAATTCATAGAATCATAGAATGGCTTGGGTTGGAAGGGACCTCAAGGATCATCAAGCTCCAACCCCAATGCCTCATGCAGGGCCACCAACTTCCACATTTAATACTAGACCAGGCTGCACTGTACTCCTGGGGGCCCCATCCAACCTGGCCTTGAACACCTCCAGGGATGGGGCATCCACAGCCTCTCTGGGCAGCCTGTGCCAGCACCTCACCACTCTCTCTGTAAAGAACTTCCCCGATATCCAACCTAAATCTTCTCTTCCTCAACTTAAAACCATTTCCCCTTGTCCTGCCACTATCTACCCTTGTAAAAAGTTGACTCTCCTTCTGTTTATATAGGCTCCTTTTAGATACTGAAAGGCTGCAATGAGGCCACCCTGCAGCCTTCTCTTCTCTAGGCTGAACAAGCCCAGCTCTCTCAGCCTTTGTCTTTGTAGGGGAGGTGGTCTGATCATCTTTGTGGCCCTCCTCTGGACCCTCTCCAGCAGCTCCCTGTCCTTCTTATACTGGGGGCTCCAGACCTGGATGCAGTACTCCAGATGGGGCCTTACGAGAGCAGAGTAGAGAGTGAATGCTAAAGACGGTGACTGTTTGGAGATAAGGTATCAAATCAAGGAAGATCTGAGTTTGGCTACATGCTGCGAAGGAGCCAAGTGAAGCACAGTAGGGAAGGAAGGAGGCATTAGAAAACAAATAGTTGAAAAAGTGCCTGGAAAACTATTTGAGTGATTTCCATTCTTACTGTTGTAAATGAATCTTAAGGTATTTTGTCTCTGGAGTTCTGAAAGAACATTTCCAGGCTACGGATGGATTTATTTATATAAATGTTCGGAGACCCACCTTTCTCAAGGAAGCAGAAAGGTAACCTGGCAAACAGGACACGGCAGGAAAATCCATGTTCAGGCTAACGCTGTCACAGCCTTTCTATAGCTTCACACCTATGCAAATTATCTGCCAAAATGCATAACACTCAGGATAAACAAATCTCTTCCACAACTTGGCATAAGGAAAAAAGCCTGAACTGCAATGATAATTGAGTTCTAGAGACCCATCCATTCCCTGTCATCGTGCCATCTGTCAGCCTGGCAGAGCCCTGAGAGTTTGCATTGGCAGCTTTGATTGCCAGAGCTCATGTAATAAGTTGGAGTTACCCAGACTTCACACACGGTTTCTTATTATTTTTCTATAGACCTGCTATTCTGGAAGATTGATAGACCCACAGGATACTGCGTGCTCCTGGAAGCATAATATACTTTGATATTTTTAAACTTAAAAGAAAAAAAATCAGAAACATGGCTAATTTTTGACAGTGATCTGCAACCTGCAGAGAATGACTCCATCAAGACAGGAGAGAGGCACAGCTCCCAGGGACTGACCACAGGTACAGAATATTACAGATGCAGGTATATATACGTGTTAAGTATTTGCTAGCAGCAGAGAAACGCATGAGGGCTGTGGATGCCTTATGAGGGCAGCAGCCCCTGAGGCAGGCCCCGAGTTATTGCATCGCTGTCACAACTGCTCACTGCAAAGCACCTTTGACTAAAAGCCAATCTGACACCTAGCAACTCTGCGGATTCCCCTGAAATTACACAGATTATTAATGTTGTCCCTGAAGGTACAAAAGGAGGGATAAAATATTTATATTTCATTTATTTACACAGAGTACAACCCTAACGGTGGCAGTGAATGATGCTGGAGCTGCCCATAAGACTTTCTGAAGTTCTGCTCTCTATGTTCTGTTTCACTATGAATAGAGATTATTTTCTTTTCCTAAGCAAAAACTAAGGATTAATTATATTAATTATATATATTAAAATAAAGGGAAGTTCTTTACAGAGAGAGTGGTGAGGTGCTGTCACAGGCTGCCCAGAGAGGCTGTGGATGCCCCATCCCTGGAGGTGTTCAAGGCCAGGTTGAATGGGGCCCTGGGCAGCCTGGTCTAGCATTAGATATGGAGGTTGGTGGCCCTGCATGTGGCAGTGGGGTTGGAGCTTGATGATCCTTGAGGTCCCTTCCAACCCAAGCCATTCTATGATTCTAATGATTCTATGAATTCCAGCAGGAGTTAACTCACATTAGAAGGTCAGTAAACACTCCTGTCAGAGCACTTACTGAGAAGAACATGGTATCTTGGATACTGAGTCCATCCTCCCTTCAGGCTGTCCATATAATAGGTCATGGACAAACTCAAGACACATACGGGCAGACTACATGAGACAACTTAGCTGAAGGTAAGACAGATACACAAAGAGGCTGTTCTGTTAACACCTTTTTTTTTTCTTGTTCTGCTTTGTTCTTACTGCAAAAATTAAACTTTAGATATGTCACTGAACTCATGCCAGTAACGATAATTCTTAAAGGGCTTGCATGCCCTAACCTGAATTAGACCTGCCATGAGAGGCTGAATGAGAAACACGGTTTTCCAGCCATGCAAAGAAAAAGACAAAAGGACTTCAATTTACTGTTTTCATTTCTGCATCAGACTTTTCAGTGTTCTTCCTGAGCATCTGCAGCAGGAGAGCCCAGCTGGGCAACGGGGTCAGGCCCTGCAACACTGGGAACTCGAGCACTCAGGTCCTCCTTCTTCCTGCCCTGAGAAGTACCTCGGGGTACTTCTACAACCCCGAAGTGTCCTATCAGCTTCTCAGCCTGGAACTGCTCCACTCTGCAGAATGTAACTTCAGCTTACTGGAAGAAAAAGAGTGACTTCATTTTTCAGTTGCCGTGGCACTTGGCTGTTGGGAATGCTTGGGTAAATCTGCATTCCCCTGAAGATGTCATTCCCAAACAGCTTCAACAGAAGAGAGCTACCCAGAACAACCAGCCTCTTGGCAATTAGAATAGTAATACAACCTCTCCTCACTCCCAAAACTGCCTTCCTACCACTACCAGGCACTGAAATCCAAACCAAGCCAGAAGTGGGGCATCACAAGTCTAACACAACACATGCCTGAAGATCTTAGTTTTGGAAAGGCTGGAGTGATAATCGGAAGCATGGATGGGCTGTGAGGGTGTGAGAACAGCCTCACATTTGGGGTATTTTACGTTTTGAAAGTTTTGCCTTTACAGGAAAGGAGTGGGCGGTGTGCAAGTGTGTTCAGAAAGCATGTCTGGATGTAAAATGAGCAAGCTGGAAATGAGGAACATTAAATGAAATTTAATTGGTGACTACCTGAGTTTTACAAATTGCACTGACAGGTTGTACGCTTACTGAGCAGCCCGGCTGGGAACTGAGCAGAGTTTTCAGTGCTGGTGCATGCATAGAGTACACATGTTCCTTTAAAGCTCAACCCAGCAGCACCACCTCCCCCATAGCCTTAAGTTCTCCTTTATTCATCAGGTTTGCTCAGAAAAAAAACACCTCCAGGGTCATCTCTTTTCACTTTTCTGCCTGTTTTAAGTGCAAAGGTTCAAGAGATCTGTATACAGGTTGACAGTAAAAGTCTACTCACCCCATCCCCGCAGACAGGAACTGGTTGGACATTCACATAGGAATAGGCTCTGCAGAGACTGCGCCTGGGCTTCCTACTCAGCCTCCAGCTAACAGCACATTGGGATTTTTTGAGTTGGAAGGTACCTCCAGCAGATGGTGCAAGGTGTTGCACTTGGATCAGGGCAATCCTAGATATGAGTACAGACTGGGAGGTGAACTCCTGGAGAGCAGCCCTGCAGACAAGGACTGGTGGGTGAGAGGACATGAGCCAGCAGTGTGCTCTTGCAGTCCAGAAGGCCAATGGTATCCTGGACTCCATCAGTAGAGGGGTGGTCAGCAGGGGGGGATTGTCTCCCTTTACTCTGCCCTTATAAGGTCCTATCTGGAGTACTGCATACAGCCCTGAAGCCCCCAATACAAGAAGGATGCGGAGCTGTCATAGTGGGTCCAGAGGAGGGCTACAAAGATGATCATAGGGCTGGAGCACCACTTCTATGATTAAAGTTTGCAAGTGTTGGAATTGTTTGGTCTGGGGAAGAGAAGGCACAAGGAAGACCTCACTGCAGTCTTCCAGTACTTGAAAGGAGCTTACAAGCAGGAGGGGGACCAAATTTTGCACAAGTAGATTGCATAAGGTCAAGGGGAATGGACTTAAACTGAAAGAGGAGAGGTTTAGGTTAGGTATTAGGAAGAAATTCCTCATTCAGTGGCACAGTGAGTGAACTGGGACAGGTTGCCCAGAGACGTTCCGATGCCCTGTCCTTGGGGGCATTCAAGGCCAGGTTTGATGGGTTCCTGGGTATAGTGGTTAGCAATCCTGCCAAAAGCAGGGAGATTAGAACTAGATAATCTTTGAGGTCCCTCCCAACCCAAGCCATTCTGTAATTCTATGATATGGTATCTGGTTACAAGCAGCATTTAATGGTCTCTACTGGAGGGAAACCACTAATTCTAATTAACCAGTGTCACTTTTAATTCCCCAGAATCATCCATGAAGCTGTGAGATAATCCTGATTTTGCAGCCCGGATCTTTTTCTAAGAGTTTCATAGACGAGATTATTCCATAAACACTACCAAATTGCTACAGATCCATAACCTTCACTCACATTACCAATAACCACCATTCTGAGGAAACAAATGTGTGTAAAGCAAACAGCAATTGGTCTTTAATAATAACAACATTCAGACACTTTTCAGCATCTGCAGCATTAAGCCGCATTACCTAAGGGTTGCAGAATCAGGGCTGTGGAATGCCCTAGGGTGGGAAGGACCACTGGAGAGCACTCAGTCCAACTCCCATTAAAGAAAGGCCCTCTTCAAAGTTCAAACAGGTCCTCCCAGTCTTGTCCAGATGGATTTTGAATATAACCAAGGATGGGGATTTCACAGCCTCTCCGGACTCATTTCAAATCTTGACTGCTGTCCAGGTGCACATTTATTTCCTCATTTCTCATTGGAATATCTAATATTTCAACTGTCATCCAGTGCATTCTATCCCACCCCTATGCACCTCCAAGAAGAGTTTGCCTCCCCCTTCTCTACATCCTCACGTGAGGCAGCTGGAGACAGCACTAAGATTCTTCCCTTTGCCTTCTCTTTTTGGAGTGGAAAAACTCAACTGTCCCACTCCTTATATATCAGAAACCAATCCGCTCACCATTGTGATGACCTTCTGCTGGACATCTTCCAGTATGTCAGCACTGTTTACAGAGGAAACCCAAACTGGACGTGATATTCCAAGAAGTGTTGGACAGTGGGAATAACTACATCCCCTGATTTTTGGGCTATACTCTTCTCCATAGCACGTTTGCCCAGGATGCTGGCCAGGATACAGGCTGCAACTTCTCACCCAGGAGGCTACCCAGGTCCTGCTGCAAAAAGCAGCTACCTGGTTAGTCCCCAGCTTGAACAGTTGTATAGGGTTCTTCCATCCCAGGTGAAGAATACTGCACCTCTATATAAATTCTGACGCACTGGAACAGGTTGCCCAAGGAGGCTGTGGATGCCCCATCCTTGGAGGCATTCAAGGCCAGGCTGGATGTGGCTCTGGGCAGCCTGGTCTGGTGGTTGGCGACCCTGCACATAGCAGGGGGGTTGAAAGTTGATGAGCATTGTGGTCCTTTTCAACCCAGGCCATTCTATGATTCTATGCTATACGTGTGTATTTGTCTCCAATTTCTATTTTCAATTAATACTCAACCAACCCCTTCAACTCCAGAATCTGCTAATACATATTTTTAAAAGTTCGGTAAGTAAGATCATGAAAACATGAATAATTTTTCCACTGGGACAAAATGCAGTTTTACGTCTTCAGATTTAATACATTTTAATTTCTATTTCCCTTGAAATGTAATTTTGGTATTTGTTCCTGCAGCAAAGAATAACAAATAGTTCCTATAATGTGAATTATGGGCTTCATATGATTCTCCAGGAAGGACCCACACTACAAAAACCTCTCAGTGCCAGCAGTTGCTAAGTGTTCTGATCAGTTGAATGATAGTCAAGGACATCTGGCACCTTGCAAACCTGGAATTTTAAATCAGGAAGCTTTTATGAAAGCATGCAAACCTCATCTGTCCTTGGAATCCTAAGTACAGAAATTAGCCATTCCAAATTGTCGGTATTCATGTGTACAAAAGACAAAATAACAATCTCTCCCCCAAGAAGATGGCAGTATACTTCAGAAATCGTGTTACAATCCCTAAGGCTACATCCCTTCTAACAACTCGACCAGACCAGCTTCTGTTTCCTGGCTCTGAGGACAAACGTCTCTGTCTGTATGGGCAGATCCCCCTTCCACCAAAACAAGGTGACTGCCTTCAGATCACTCACTGAGCTCGGGGCATTCCCCACGCTGCGTTCCCAACCCCATTTAGGGGCTGTCTGTGAGGCTGCCCTTAAACACATTGCATAGCACAGCACACATTGAGTACGCCTCACAGCATCACCTTCGTATGGGTTTTCTCTCCCGACTCTCTGAAAGTGCAGTTCACCAGCAAGTGCCATTGTCCCTATTTCCTAACACGGGTGCGATTCCCTCTTCCCACAGAGCTGTCCTGCCAATGCAGGCAGGAGGTGCTGTGTGTTGGCACCTGCTCTTGTCCCAGCCATGTGCCCATGCCCGGTGACAGCACATCCTACCTGGAAGCCCTTCGAAGCCCTCAGTGGAGCAGTCCGGAGCAGCAGTGTGCCCACGCAGGCACAGCCCTGCCGAGAGCTGCCCAGGCTGGAGCCTGCATGGAGCTGGCGCTCAGGAAACCTGCTCGGTGCATCCTTACTCTGCTTTCTGCTCCGAGGCCCAGAATCCCATTTCTCATCTCAGGCAGGTGAAATGCCCATGCAGTAGTCAATAGGAATAGCAAAGAGAGAGATTACCTCTAAGAAAGGGTTCACCGATTGCTAACAAGTTAGGAAACGCCAGAACAGAAGTTCTCAAAGAAATAATCCCTCGACACAGACAAACAGAACCACCAGCTGGTTTGTTTCATACAGATTCTATGGAAGCCGTAACATTGCCGCCACGTTCCCCAGCAGATTTTCAGAAGGACCCGGGTACAATGCCACACGCACGCTAACTTTCTCCCTTTGCTATCCACCCTACGCCCCACCGCGGGGAACCCCCACCCCCAGCGGCCCCGGAAGGGACAAAGCCGCATCCCGCATCGCGCATCCCGGCTCGGCTGCCCGCGCCGCCCGGCTCCGGTGGCGAGGCGAGACCGGCGCCGTGCCATGACTAAGCACCCGGCCCGGGGCACTCACCTGCCCGCCGTCGGCTCCTCCGCCGCCGCTCCGCGCCCGCCGGCAGCGCCGCCTCGATCCGCTCCGCGCTGCTCCGCGCAGCCCCGATCCGTTCCGCCGGGGGGAGCCGCGGAGCCGCCGCGCCCGCGGAGCC
>PPHD01001950.1:0-38854 GCA_002909625.1 Bambusicola thoracicus
TCATTCCACCATATAGGGGTAGAAGGGATGCAGCACTGGACAACTGCTGAGAAACATGCCTGTTAATCAGGTACCTTTCAAATCTGTGGAATTATATCCTCATTTGCAAGGTAGGAGTGGAGAGATGATCAACAGTTTTGTAACACATGATTTAGCAGGTCTATATGCTCATCTGCATAACACAGATGTATGCATTTATGCCTTCAGGTGTGTTTTGACACTCTGGGTCATCCTTATCAAGGGAATCATCGTTATCTATGGAACAGTACACAGGAGTGGGAGGGGAGAGCAGCCATTTAATGTCTAGCCTAGTTGCCCATCATTTCAAGTTTGGTTTGTTTGCTTTTGACAACAGAGAGACAGATGTCTCAAACTGGAGCCATTTGCAAGAAACTTCCTGGCCTTTAATGAAACACTGAGGATTCAGGGATCTTTGCCCTGTGGGATGATGTCTCAGCTTCAGTCTTATCATGTGTCTGCTCAGAAGCCCCTCAGGCAGTCTGTCTGAAAACTGCTGGCTATTTCCTATCTGCGTGCAGTCAGAAGTCTGAATGGTTTTCACATTTGGCAGCTCATACAGCTGCCAAGAATCCCATCCTCAGCTTCTCCAGGGCTTTGAGGGTCTATTATTGGTCCAGGCCCCCACCCACTTCCGCAGATTCAGCTGGCTTTTCCTGTCCGAGTGGAACAAAGCTCTGCCTCAGCCAGCCAGAATCAGAGGAAGAACAGCAAGGATCTACTTACTTCCTAGAATTATTATCTAAGAGCTTGAAGTTACTTCTGCCAACTAGGGCTGCTTTAGAGTTTTATAAGAGATTTTAGGTGTTGAGAGGTTCCTATCACGCAACCTCTTTTTAAACTTACTTTTTTTTTTTTTAAATCATTGCTGGAACTTCAGGGCAGAGCCCTAGAAAACAAGCACAGTGGCTCAGGCACCCATGTGGCTTTAGAAGGACCAACACCTTCATGCTTTACTTGGAGTAAGCAGTTTGACCCTCTGCCTTTCAAATCACAGGAAAACACTAACATCTGTTACCAAATTAAGTCTGTAGGGATCATTAAATATTATCTAAACTAATAGCTCATGCTTTGCTCATCTTATGTGACAGAGCCCTACCTTTCTTCTTGAGAAGCTGCTCCTGTCCCAGCACAGCCCTGCTTGCTCACCAGAGAAGACGCCATTTCTCATTCATGAAGCAGTGATGAGCTCCCACCAGTGAATCCCTCCTCTCTTCTCAGGGAGGGCATTTTTCAAAGTCTTTCCACCAAAGCCTACGCTATGCTACCCCTCCCAAGGGCTCCCAGCCTCCACTGGGGGCAGTTACTCACCTGCACAACATACCCTGAGATGCACTTGAAGTTTGGAGGTTGTGGGATGCCATCTATGAGCACTTCTCCAGACAGGCCTGCTGGGTCCTTTCTGGCAGCCAGCACATCTAGCAGACTTCAGACAAACACCAGGCATTAGGCTTTGCCGTGACAACTGCTGTATCTCAACTGAGCAAGTACCACAAGTCAGCACTGCAGTTACAGCTGCTCCAGACCAAACACAGGGCACTCAAAGGGGCATCCTCTGCTCTGGGACCTTCTGTAGGATTCTCATGTGCCAGGTACACCACAGCAATTCCAAAGTACTCAGACCCTCACAGCTGCCAACCCCCTGCAGACAATAGCTGGGGCTCCGCATTAACAGCTAACCTCAGACACACACATAAAAGCACCCTGCCAAGCAACTGCAGTCTGCTCTCCAGCCAGTGGAGCACAGAAGAAACTACTTTGATCTCAAGGAAATTAATCCAAATGGGCATAAACAAGACTGGATTAAATATTAATTTCATAAAGTCATTTTGTTTTAACATATGTCTGGATTCTCCTTACTGCAAATTAGAGGCCAGACTGTCTGCTAGCTCAGTGAACGCTGCCCTGTTGGAGTCTAGTTCTTGGAAACATCCTGGCAGTATCCTAGAGGGAAGATCAAGGATCACAACAAAGACACACCTATGTGAACCCTGGCCATACTCACCTGTCCCTGACCTTCTCAAAGGAAGAGTGACGCAGCACTCTTTTACTATGGTTACACAAGAGAGAAAACAGCGTCCGTACTGGCTAGAAATAGCCTGCAAAGTATTCTCTGTGCTTTCATCCAAAGATTCCAACCAGACGCACTCCTACCACCCGGCCACATCCAGATGGCAGGTATCCTACAGAATGACATTACACCCTACTTCTGGCAGCCATCAGAGCGGTCTGCATCTCTGTGGAGGTCTTGCTGCAGCAGCTTCACAGGTGACAACCTCCCTCCCACCGCTGAGAGTTTGCCCCCACCCCACACCATGACAGGTCTGGAGCAGAGCCCACACCTGAGCTTAAGTCACTCCTGTTCCCCCGGGATCTTAACTCAGGCCACCATCAAAGGTGACTACAGTAACACAGACCACAGATTGGAAGGGTGAGGCACAAATGCAGGACAAGAACTCCAGCAAAGCTGACGGCAGAGGGGCAGGAAGTGAGGTCAAACTGCATCACCAGATTTCCTCACAGGCACCCAGAAGTCTGAGCCTGAAGGTCCCTCATATCATCTCCCAACCCTAAATGTCCTACATCCCCTTTGAACAGCTAACTGGCCATTTGAAGAGCAAAAAAGAAGTACTCACGAAGATTTGCCGCTCCCTGTTGGCCCCAGGATAGCATTCAAGCCTGGCTTCATAATGCCACTGGAAGAAGGAAAGAGTTATTTCCACATGGGAGACTGTTCACATGTGGCTCATAGTAGAGGTAAGGTGTGAACAAAATGCTGTTGACAGGAAAACTTCAAGATTATTAAAGCCTTCTTAAATCTGAAATCAGAAAGCATTTTTCTTTCTCGTCCCAAACTGCCAGTCAGAACAGAATTAGAGCTGTGCATCAAAAGTAACCTACAAAATACAGAATAGGAGTTGTCTTCTTGCCGAGTTGGGTCTGGAAAAGAAGAAACAATGGCTCTCTGTTACTTACTTCCTCCCACCACAACTCAGACCGTAGTTAAGGAAATCCTCAGATCTTCAGGCAGCAGTGTTCACAAGTTTGGTCCTAATTTTCTTACATCAATGACTGACACTGCGCCAGTTATAACCCAGCTTTTATGCCTAAAGCATGTTATAGCAAGTGCTCACATGAACTGCAGACTGGCAGGAGGGCAGTCATTTCTCTACCAGTACAGCTGGATCTGGAAGGTAACAATCACATCACCAACTCACAGCAGCAGATTAATTTCCACCCAATGGTATTTTGGTTAAGCAAGAACTTACTAAACATTATGAAGGATCTTCTTTTCCACAGTCTTCCGTCTACATAGGAATCCACTGGACTGCTTAACGGAGTACTGGATGTTATGGAAACTCACAATGGAGCCGCGGGGGGATCGGAGGGAATCTCGTGTTGGAAGAGATCGTTGGAAACTGTCCGCTCCTTCCTCTTCTCCAACAGAAATGACACTATGATCAGATGTGTCCGCCATCACATCCTTGTTACGCAGGTCAAACTCAACCGCATGAGGGTTTTTGAGGTGACTGTTGTTTTGAGCAGTTCCCATCTACTGAAACAACACAAAAACACACGCGGAAGACAACAAATGAGATCTGAGACAAGACAAGATCTGCAGAAGGTGTCCTGGAAAAGTTCACGTGCACCATTCCAACCTTTATATGTGCCAAGTTTCCGAAGGGATGGACATCCGTGCTGGAAGACATCCAGCAGTTCCCAAAGGCATAGGAACGTTTACAACAATACACACAACCTTCAAGAGCATCCATGCCTTGTTCCTAAAGAAGAGATACTAGCTCAAAGAAAATCCCATGAGGAAAAAAAGGCCCATCTCTGATGATCACTGCCTTGCTTAACACAGCGGGGACTCCAAATGCACGCTGCTACTCTTAACCTAAAGAGTCTGAAGCTCCCTTCCATCATACAGAATATGCTTACTCCCCTTCATACACCATACAGTGAAGAAAAGCAAAGCACAAATGTATACTGCAGACAATTAAATATGGTATTTGTTTGCAACCACAGGGAAATGTACAAACCATCCTAATTCAGTCAGATAAGGTGCTTCTGTAGGTTGGGATGGAGTACCTAAAAGGGAGGACATGCAAACAGCAAAGGGAAGGAGCTGTTCTCCCTGCCTCTGCATCAGTTCCCGTATAATAAGTAGTGTATCAATATCAGTACAACCATTAACAAGCACTTAGCGATGACTCTATTTGTAGTGACCTAGCAACAGAGCTCTTTTGCCAAGGGGCTGCTTCTTTCTATTGCTGTAACTGACTGAGACCAATCACATAATCACAGAGAACTGCAGGGGTTGGAAGGGATCTCCAGAGATGGAGTCCAGCCCCCTGCTAAAGCAGGTCACACAGGTATGCGTCCAGACAGGTACTGAATATCTCCATAGAAGGAGACTCCACAACCTCTCTGGGCAGCCTGGTTCCACTGCTCCACCACCCTTACTGTTAAGAAGTTATTCCACATGTTAGTGCAGAACTTTCTTTGTCCAAGTTCTAGGCCATTACTCCTTGTCCTATCACTACACACCACCAAGAAGAGCCTGGCCTCATCCATTTGGCTCCCATCTCCCTTCAGATATTTACGAACATTAATCAGATCCCCCCTCAGTCTTCTCTTCCCCAGGCTGAACAGATCCAGGTTACTCAGCCTTTCCCTTCATATAGGAGATCCTTGAGGCCCTTTATTATCTTTGTGGCCCCCCCACTGGACTCCTTCTAGGAGATCCCTGTCTTTTTGAACTGGGGAGCCCAGAACTGGACACAGTACTCTATATGTGACCTCACCAGAGCAGAGTCAAAGGGGAGGATCACGTTCCTCAACCTGCTGGCCATGCTCACCCCCAGATACCATTGGTCTTCTTTGCCACAGGGGCACATTGCTGGCTCAGGGTCAACCTGTTGTCCACCAGGACCTCTAGGTCCTTCTCTGCAGAGATCAAGTATGAGTCCCATCACTTGTTTACAATACTTAAAAGCTGTTGCGTGAGAGGGACTTGGAAATCCTGCAGCCCCTATCTGGAGTTCACACTCTGACTTTTAGCCAGGTGTCTTTGCAGTCAAAAACCTCGCTGTCCCCTTTCCAGGCAGCCACAGCAAGGAAGAGGCAACACTACGTATCCTTTCCAGAAATTGAGCACAACAGGTTACACTAGCACAGAGCAGTCTAATCATTTACTTCTCTTTTAGCTGCCAGCACAAAGGTGTTTCTTGGGAAATTACAACGTTAGTGACTTTGTGGAAAGCCAAGGCTGTCACCAGGCTAATGAAGAGCAAGGAGTAAAAACTAACACTCCACAAAAACACCCACTGCTGATTAGCTGGGCTTTGTGGGAAGGCAGATGTATCCCACAAGCAATACTTTCCCTTCCATCTGCACCCACAGATGATCCTTTCTCTATTGTCTGCACTTCTTTCCTCCAAGGAATGAGAGGGTGATAACCAGTAGGACCAAACTCTGCACAAGTGGAGCATTTCTCAGAAAATGAGATTGTCATCCTTGTAGGAAACAAGAGCTCCAAAATCCAGATTTAAACACAAACAAACAAACTGAAAGACAGGCAAGTAGACAGAAAGACTCCAAACTTCTATCACTTTAAGCCATTTGGCCACGGTCCTGAGCACCAGGTGGCCCTGCCTGAGCAAGGGAGGCTGAACCAGACTGCCTCCTGCCATCCTCAACCGCTCTGTGTAAGCTCAAGAAGTTGCAGAGGTTTTCATGTCTGTTTAAGTAAACGAAAGGCAGCGGGGAGGCAGAGGGCGGAGGAAGAGATGGAAGGGTTGTTTAACTTGGATGCAATCCCATACTTGGAGGCTCGTCATTCCTGGGAAAGCCATGCTTGTGGGAAGTATGAAGGAGCTGCTGGTTACATCAGCATAAGGCAGCTTATGTATGAGAAAGGTTGCACAACACATTGGGAAAAAAGAAACAGGACAGACCATGACATCAAGGGCAAAGACCCGATTAGACCTTTGAACATCTGACTGCCTTGTAAACCTCACATCTGCTCTAGAGAGCCAGGTTTTCTGTTTACAACGCCATAAACCCCTTTTATACGTGCTTTTGCAAAGTTACTGATAAGCAGTGACAAGCTAAACCACCGAGTAGCTACAGGCAGCGTTAAAAGAAGGCTGAAAGAAAGGTGGAAAAGGCCCAGCAGAAGCTACAGGTGGGCTCCGGCAGCTGCACCACGTCCGCGGCCACCCCATCCCCAGCACCACCCGCGAGTCGGTGCCGGTGCCGGTGCCGCCCCGCTCACAGCCCCGCTCAACACACAACCCCAGTGAGACAGCCCGCACCGTTACCTCCAAACCCCGCGGCGCTCCGTGCGGCGGACGTGAAGCTATAGCTGCGATGCTACCTCGGCGGCGTTTTATAAGCGGGTGCGGACGGCAGGGTTATATAAAGTGGCGGCGGAGTGCGCCCGCAGCTGTCATGCAACCCCGCCGATACGCGGGAGATCTGAGCTCGGCTCAGCTCGGCCCGATCTGCCGCGGCTGCGCGACCCCCGGGGCGGTGCCGCCGGGCCGGGCCGCCCCCGCTACGGGGGCCGGGAGCGGGGGGGAGTCGGCGCGGGAGCGCAGCGGAGCCCCCGAGCGCGGGGATGCTACGGGCTGCGCCGGGTAGCGCTGCACCTTCCCTGGGGGGGAGGAGACGGAGGGATGGGAGTGGGGTAAGCGCTTCGCTTTTTGCCACCAAACGGCCG
Source organism: Bambusicola thoracicus (assembly GCA_002909625.1). Classification (NCBI taxonomy): domain Eukaryota; kingdom Metazoa; phylum Chordata; class Aves; order Galliformes; family Phasianidae; genus Bambusicola; species Bambusicola thoracicus. The sequence continues at coordinate 6,746 of PPHD01001950.1, forward strand.
TCGGGTCCGGGGCGTCTCCCCGCGAGATCCCCCCCGCAGGGTGGGCGGCAGCCCCGCTCTTCCCCCTGCCCTCCCTGCCGCCGTCTGTATGGTGGCATCCCGTCAGCTCGGGCAGGGACCGGCCTGGCGGTGCCGTCCTCCGAGAGTGCCACCCGGCCGGCCTCACCTCCGAGGCTGTGTGCTCCTCGGCGGTCCCGCAGCCCCCCGGGTCGCCGCTGTCCGTCGGCCGCCCCCCGTATTTTCGCTCCGTGTGAAAGCGAGACGGTCGGCTTTCCGCTGGTTTGCCGTCTCTGTTTCTCTGCAGCCGCCTGTTCCCAAGCACTATTGTCTCATTATAATCGAGCTCGCCCGCCCCAGCCTCCGTGTTGGTGTGAGCGCAGGAAAGGCCCTGCTTTTATGGTTTGTAAAGATAACTTATATCAGTGCTGTCAAGTCACTCACTGTATTAATTACCTCCAACCTGACTGCACTCTGCAGCTCTTGTACAGCGTTGCATTTTTTCTAACTGCTCTCGCTGGATGAGTCCAAAGCTCAGATAAGCAGAAGCATGCCTATGGTTACCCAATAAATACCAGCAATAAAAATTCCAAAGGTTCACCTGTCCCCGTCCTGACACCTACCTGCCCCCAGACATTCCGATGCAGTGGGCAGAACAGATACCTGTACCTTGTGCAGCTGCTGGCAGGAGTCAAGAGCCAGGAGGGTTTGTGAGGGTACTGAAAGTGGTGTGACACGGGCCATGGGTATGCTCACAATGCAGGCGTGCTGAATAAGGATATTATTTTCAGTCACTCTGTGGGGCAGAAGTGGACTTGAGTTTGTTTTCTTTGCATTTTAACTTCCTCCTTCCAGGAAAATCTGCCTACATGGAAGACTTTTGCCCTATTACTTCACCAAGCATTTCTCTGTGTCCAAGTGTATTTCAATCCTCAACACCATGGAGCCCACACTGTGCTGCAGTGGCAGCCCCTCATCGTGTGCCTGGGACAGTGAAAAAACAGACAGTGTGCTTGGAAGCAGAGATGAGTTGCTCTGATCAGGAACTTGCTTCTCCACTTGGTGCCTGCACATACCCTGACAGAATAGAAATGGACACCCAAGGGATGGGAAAGAACTGGGTCTGACAACTTAAGCATCCAGATGGAGGCCCTGGCTTTCCCCCATCCCGTTTCTGAAGCAACGATCTTTGGCACCTCCTCTGGGCTTTTGATCCTCAGAATTCATCTCCTTCCCAGCTGGTAAGTCTGGGAAGAAGAGCAAGTGCTCTTCTTTGCTCTGGGCACATGATGTGCCACCACTGCCCTCTTACTTCTGACCGCAGCAGGGAAATTGCAAATGAAGCTAGTAGCAGCAAAGAAATAGGAAGGAAGTGTTTTCCAACTGTATCGTTTTACTGACCTAGTTCATTTAAATCATACCGTTGCTGAGGCAGATTTCTGCTCAAACAGGAGCAAAAACCAGTGGCCAGAGCTGTGGTATGAGACATTCACAGCACACCTAAGGAGAGCTTCATGTCAAACACTGCATTTTTCTGTCACACCGGTACCAGGGCCTCAACATCCTCCAAATAAAGAATTTCTTCCCACCAGCAATCTCCCCCCTTCTAGTTAAAAGCCATTCCCCCTTGTCCTATCACTATTAAACCATGTAAAAATTGATCCACCTCCTGCTTGTAAGCTCCCCTCAGGTACTGGAAGGCCACAATGAGGTCTCCCCAGAGCCTTTTCCAAGCTAAACAAACCCAACTCCCTCAACCTTTCTTTATATAAGAGGTGCTCCAGCCCTCTGAGCATCTTTGTGGCCCTCCTCTGGACTCACTCCAACAGCTCCAAATAATTCTCAGTTGAGGCTAATTTGAACACTGCTCCTTTCTTGCAGAATCTGTTCACGCTAAACATCTTGCATGTCCCACAGCACACAGAGTGGAGAAGTTGCTAAGTACCATGAGTTCCCCTATCTTCTAAAGGTTCTGGCCTCTTCTCTCCTTTTCGCAACCTGAGTCACAGGATTGCAAAAACATCAGTTTGAAGGGGGTGCTGGGGGTTCCCTGGAGTCCAGCTTTCCCTTTGGGCCAGGTCTTGCCACCACACAATCAACACAGACATGGCTGTGTCTAGCTGAATCACCAGTCAGAATTTTTTCAGCTCTGTTTCTCCATTACTTTCCTTAAGATGCTGTTTTCCTTGCCCCGAGGATCCAGGTTGTTTTAATGCTGCCTAACGCTGAATTTCATAAAGCTCATAAAACATTTCAGGGATCTGAGCCAGCAAGAGTGGATGCAAAACACATGGAAGAGGAACTGCATGCTCATTATTATCTTGTTCTCTACCGAATGAAGCAAGAAGCAGATCCTGAAGCTCACCGTGCAAAAGCAGCTTTGAGAACAATAGAGAAGCAACATTAGTCACTGTGCGTGTGAGTGAGGAGCACTTCCTAGCTCTTCTTTTCCAAAAGGAGCTGCCAATAAACCATTTTAAAAATCACACTCTGTACAGATGCAGTCAGATGTGCTGAATTGGCCGCATCTTCAAATCCATCACCTTAGGCACAGAAAGACTTTTCAGCTTGTCTTTTCCACCCTGAGAGCAAATGGTGTCCAAGCTGCTGCTGACTGGCCTCCTCTAATTAAAGCGCTGCTTGCCTTGGGGAAGTTGGCTTTTGAAAGACTTGAAGATCGAGTAGAAGAAATCTGACTTTGTCAAGTTTTGTTAATCATTTAGTCCTTTATCTGAGTACATAGTAGCACTAAATCCTTAGCTGGTTGGAGATAAGAGAGGATTCAAGCAAAGCCAGGAGGAAAGGAAATTAATACTTAACTAGTGTGCTGCATTCATATATGACGACAGACAGTAAGGTTGGCTAAACAATAGGATCACTAGAGCTGTGTGTTATCTGCGTAAAGCAGATAGACAGAGATAAAATATGTGAAGTCTGCAAGTATCTAGGGGATCTAAATAACCATTCCATCCCTTTAAAAGTTAAAAAGTTAACAGCATAGGTGTGCTCAGATATTTACAGCTCCAAGTTGGTGTTGTTAGGGAGGCTACAGAGAAGAAAGGTTAGCATAAGATGTACAGTGCAAATGTAGAGAGGCACATCTTTCCCTTCCACTCTAGAAAAATGATGAGAAGGATATAAGACAGGGAGAGAGAGCAGAAATGGTAAGGCCTCGTGAGAAGGGTAGAAATAGCAACCTAGACCAGAGATACACCTCTTAGATAAGCTGTATAGCAGCTATTAGGTTGGTAAGCTTTGGAAGCCTGCTGAGAATGGAAGCCCCACGTTCTCTCTAAAGATGCAAATATGGAGAGATGCCAGTTATGACTGTCCCATGCTCTTACACTTTTAGGACAAGGCCAGGGTCTGCAGCCTGCAACCACGAGGCAAAGTGGCATTGAGCTAAGCAGAGGTGCACACTTCTCCCAAATTCAGCATCAGTCCTGGGGCAGCATTCCCTCAAGCTCAATTCCTGTTGTCACCTGAAGGTCAGGCGTGGTCTCTCAGTAGTTCTGCTTCCCATGCGAGTGCTTCAGAGCCCACAGGAAGTTAACAGGATTACAGTGTGTTTTATCTGTCCAACCTCAGATTTCCCTAGGCGTTAATGTTGACAAACACAATGTTACGTAGGTGTTTCAACTCCTTCCTCAGGAGCAAAGTCCAGGCTGCCCCATCACCCATTTCAAAAGAACTGTTTAACATTTAAAAATGCACAGGATCTGAGACATTAGCATTTATTTGCTGTGGCAGCACTGAACAGATTCAGTAGGTGCTGTATGCCCATAAGCACAGTGTCCCCAGAGGGACTTTACACAACAGCAGGATATGATAACAACATGACAGTAATCAGCCGGTATACTGGAGCAGGAGAGAGAAGAAAGTAGCTCCTAACTTCTGCCTTCTTTTGCATTTTCCTAGATGTGCAAGCATGCTGTAATGACAGAACTACTGCATCATGTCCTTCCAACACTGGGCATGGCACCATATTAGATGGCAGAGAAGGCAGAGTGCAGACACAGAGATTACAGCTGGTCTGACTGTCGTGTCCTGCTCTGTTCCATATTAACGTCAATACTTATTTCATTCAGTAGAGACACTGCCTGGTATTTCTCTTTGCCAGAACATCTCATGGCATTTTTGATAGTGCCATTCTCATCTCCAGGCCTGATTTTCTCTCCTACTTTGGAAATTGCTATGGTGGAGAACACAGGAATGGCCTCTTCTGGGCCTATACATTTTGTGGCTTTTTGATAAAACCTTTGTATTCCTGCAAGAATTCAGAAAGAATGCCAATGTTTATATAACACTCGTCTATTCCATAGGAAACTAAGGAAAATCTCTGCCCTTTTGTTTGCTCTGAAAACCTTTGTGCACAATTACAGATCTTGCTTTGTTTGAGGAACCCTAGACATGTCTGAACAGCCTAATTGGCTTGATGCATTAGAGCAATACGTGTTCACGTGCACGTGTAGTTTCTCTACCTCTGAGAAAACCATTTGCTGCTATTTCTGGTGCCTGTTCACAGAAGGGGAGCCTGCAAATAAGGACAGCCAGCAGATCATTTGGGATAGTTTCTCAGCCCTTTCCTCAGGCAGCACAGCCCAGTTGGCCTCAGGCTCCTCAGCCTTGCTGGTGCTCTGCCAAGCTGTTCCTCAGGCTGCGGGGCCTCTTGGGCACACAGAGGTGAGCACGCCAGCTGAGTGTGACTGCTGTCCTCAGGGGATAGCACAGTGGTCAGGACATGGCACCAGGCAGAACGGCTGGGCAATGCCCTGCGCTGTGTGGCCCTGTCACGCTGCCAGGCGCTCAGGCCCACCTAGTGACTTGCTGCAGCATGTCCTCATGAAGCCGGGCTCTGAAGCATGAGCTGAGGTCAGAGGCTTGTCACCAAACACCACATTGTGTTATCAGTGCGACACTGGCATTGCTTATTGAGAAGCAGGGTGCGGCCTGAGCTCACCACACCCATGGGCTGGCACCCTCTGGCTGCCTGCTGCCGCACTCAGTGCACACACGCCTGGCTGGCGGCTACACCTGATACTTCCCACTTCTGATCCCAGCCCACCAGCCTGGGCACTGTGTCCTGCAAAAATCCTCTCAAAAAACTGCCACACACCCCTCAGCATCCATACTTGGGGAGACTGGGCCTCTGCACCCACTGAAATCCCACCTCTGTGGAATGTTCTCCCAGTACGGGGCTTCTTGCTTTTATGTGTAGAGGAGTTTATCTGGATTTGTTATCAGCTGGCTTATCACGTGATGACAGTTTCTCACCTCCCTTTTCCCTAGTTTCTAATAAACTGTATGACTGAGTACTATTGGTTTGTCGTCAACTCCCACCTCTAAGCTCTTACTAAGAACCTTTTCATTTGGGAAAAACTTATTTTGTGAAAAATCCTTGTTTACAAAAAGGAACAAAGCCTGCGCTAGTCCCGTATAAAAGTTGTAGAGAGGATAAACAAGCATAACCAGGCTGAGAAGGGGACAGTTTTTGTGAAAAATGTGTGCGTGAGAAGATCTAGCATCAAAAAGTGTTGGAAACTTTGGGTTCTGCTCCTTTTTGCCATAGGAAAAGCATTTTTCTGAGTTTGTCCTCAGTAAAATAAACAGGTGCTTGCTCTTGATCTCCTGCAAGAACAGCAGAGGGCAGTTCTCAGGTGTGAGGGGCTGGTAGTGGTGCTAACTGACATCTGCCAGAACACTGAACATGTGTGTCACGAAGTGTCTCCAAAAGCTTGGCTGTATTTATCAGGTTTGGGGGATTTAAATGTGCCAGGTCAGATCCGTTCACCTGTTCAGATCTATATCCCAAGGGACACACTAAGAAGATACTGCAGGAGATCTCCATGCTCACAGCCCATGCTGGATGGAGCTGCAGGTGACCCAGGCCCAGTTTCAGACACCAGTGCCATGCCTCTCCCCGTGCAAGGCCATGAATCTCCCCACACCCTGCAAGTGCTTCGGCAGTATGGCTATGACACTGCTTTCTCCCCCAGCTGTCTCAATGAGGTCTTTAACCACCCCAACACACAGCAACCTTCTTCAAGGCAGGGACTCCCTATCAGACAATGCAGCCAGCGTCCAAATTGGAACAAAATACAGCTCTGCTCCCATGGACAAGGAAAAAGCACTTTACTCCCCCCCAAGAGACATATTATCTAAATAACACCAGTTGCTGCTAGGAGGCCTTACAACATCCATCTGAAAACAGCACCTGCATAAACTTACAGTTCAGTGTATTTATGTTGTTTCTCAACCAGCTTGAACACACAATTGAGTATTATACGCAAGCAATTGCTAGAGACAAGTAATTGCCTTGCTAACTCTAGGACACATTGTTTACATGACAGCATGTCACGGCACAGATGAGACAGTTGCATGCAGAGGTACAAGTAAAAGAGAAGACAAGGCCAAAAGGCATTACTGGTGACAGAGGTTGTTTCACACTTAGTGATACTGGCCCAACTGAAATCACACCAAGTGACACAGGGAGTGGTCTTTCTGACCAAACACTGGGTGAGAGGGGAAGGAGCTCCAGCTGAGATGCAGGAGACCAGTGCAGCCTGTGTTTCTTATCCGATCCCAGCTAGAGCTGGGCAAAAGCTCTACTCAGAGCGTGAACGCTCTATGCTTACCCTGTAGAGGGGAAGATGACTTCCCAGGGTTCAGGCATGAACAAACCCAGCCGTGCAATGTGACCACTTTGCTCCTCCAGTAGCCTACTGCCCTAAATAGCAGCCTGTGTTACCTGTGACTTGCCTGCTGCTGGTTGTCCCTGTTGTATGGCCCAGCTGCTGCACCACTGTCCTTTTGCCTCTCCTGCCTTCCCTGATGCAGGGCATCTCTGAGCAGGAAGGATCATAGAATTATAGAATTACTCAGGTTGGAAAGGACCTCAAAGATCATCAAGTCCAACCGCAGCCTAACCATAGTACCCTAACTCTAACAGCCCTCTGCTAAATCATATCTCCAAGCACCACATCCAAACAGCTCTTAAACACATTCAGGGATGGTGACTCAATCTCCTCCTTGGGGAGCCTATTGCAGTGTTTAACCAACACTGGATGGCAGGACAGAGGCTAGCTCCTGGTGTGCAGTGACAGCAGGGCTATGTGCTGCTTTGTGGCAGCTGCAGTGTCCCTGCCCCAGTGGGCAAGGCACAGGAGGGGAACAGGAACGGTGCCAACAGAGGGCTTGTGCCACCTTTTCCACAGGACTGAATGAAGCAATGCCCTCCTTGTGTGAGATCTAAGGCTTTATAAAGCAAGGCCTCACCTTCTTGCTCTGGGCAGCACCTGGTTTCAGGATTCTGTTTACCCCACAGCAGTTGCTGTGTTCACTATTCATAAAACAGCCCCTTTGGAAGAGACCCCAAGGATCATCTAGTTCCAACACCCCTGCCACAGGCAGGGCCACCAGCCTCCAGATCTGGTACATAAAAACAAAGTGGAAATTAGGGCAATGAAGTAGTAAATTTTTACCCCTGCTGATTTCACAAGATCTTTTGATAACATTCCTCAAAGCTGTCAACTATTTGTGTGCAATACAAAATAACTATTTGTTGCAATAAAATCATAGAATCACCAAGACTGGAAGACCCTTAACATCATTCAGTCCAGCCATTCACTAACCTAAACCATACAAGACTGAACTAATGAGCTGGAACAGAGGACAAGCCAGCTCCAGAGGTGTAAGTCAGAACACATTCATTAAACAATGCTGACTTCTATTAGCTGCAATCTGCTCCAACTACAAGGAAAGCTGAATTTCAAAGTGAAAAAACACCTGTAAGGGATGCATCTTGCACATGATTGATAAGTCGATGTTCACATGACGTTTTTCACAATATTCCTAATCTGAAATGGTGTCAGCACCTACATACAACTGCAAGCAAAATTGTTTTCATGAAAGTTACAGGTGTCATAAATTTGTAAATACAGTACTAGCTTTGTCCAATACCTTGAAACGCATCTTAATTAGTGTAGAAATTGACAACAAAGACCTTTTAAATGCCAGCAGCAGTGTTAGAAACTCTGAAGTCTGCTCCCTGACATTCAGGCCTCAAAATATCAGTAACAGCTGCTTCTTTAATTTCAGATCTCCCTGTAGTACACTGGGAGTAAACTCTCATTCTAATTATTGTGACTGAGGCGTTTATATCCTGTTTTTTCCCAACATCTGAATCTAAGGTAACCAACCAACATCTGAATCTTTGGTAACCAGAGAGGGTTACCAAACTGTTCTGGATACAAATTACAACAGAACAAAGTCAGCGGTAACCAGGTAGACAACTATTCTCCTTCCTGTCTCACGCTAATGATTATATTCTGCTTTGTTAACATGACTACCTCAACTTTTCCTCACAATTGAGAGCAGGCATGTGTCTGTGGGGAACAACTTGCAATTTCCCATTCTGGATCCAAGTGCATCCAGAGCTCTGAGGCCTTTACATCTTGGGAAAATACAGGTAAAAGCACTTTGAGTTGTCCTGTTCGGAGACAGAAACCTAATACAATACCTGGTTCCAAATTTCTACCTAGTCCAAAAACACAGGGGCCAGAAGTTCTAGGTCTGTGACATCACACATCACTACGCTGGAAAGCATTCCCAGTTTCTCACATCACCAGTCTCTGGCAACAGTGGTGTCTGCGTTCAGCTGTTCTATTCTAACAGTGGGAAAAACAACTGATAGTGACTTAGTACTGTGGAAGCAGGACTGGGAACACTGGGGTGTTTGCTAGAAGCACTCAGACTGTGACTGGATGTTCTTGGGCACCTCAGCCCCTGGTACGCTTGACCTGAGCAAGACTGGGCAGATCCCATTCTGAGAAGAGATGCAACTTGGGTTATTTCCCTGTACACATTCTGCTCCCCAGCATTCTGCTGCTTCTTTCCCCAGCTGGTCCTTGCTCTGGAAGAGCAGTTCTTCCTGACTGGGTTCTTCCTCCTGTTAACCAGAAGAAAGAGTAACCTGCATTGTTAGAAACATAACAAGAAGTCAAACAACACTGGAGAGAAGAGACAAGGTGTCCATGATACTTAAATAGTATTTTTCAGATTCTTCTAGGAACTAGTACAAGCCCATCTATCTGTTAGAGGTCCAATACATCGTTGCAATGCTTTGATGAATATAGATTCAAGCAATAAACAGATGAAAAGAGCACCATCCCTTTCTGCCCTTTACAAGAATGTTGACAGGAATCCTGTGCCACTGCTCTTGAACAGAAATGGTACGACCATGCAAAATGATGGCCCTGCCCAACTTTTGTCTTGCATCAACGAGGCTTTGACAAGAAAAGGTGCTAAGAGGTCCGTTCACATAGCAGGGTTGGTCACCAGCCCTGAAGCTATTCAAACATATGGTAGAGAGCTACCAACCTTCCTACTGTTGTCCAGTGGCTTGCCCATCAGATCCTTTGTTTTCAGCTTGTTTCTCTCCAGCACTTCTAGCTTGCTTACCACTGCATCAATCTTGGAGCCAATGCTGTGTATGGACTGTTCCAGAAGCAGCACACGTTGCAGGAGTCTGGGGAAGACAGGGCATTTGCAACTTCTTTTCTTGTTATGAACACTAGGATTTGCAAAAGTTATCTCAAGGACAACGGGCTAGATCTCAAACAGGAATGAATGCTCCACATCAGAGATGCTGATTCATACTCAATGAATACAAAACTCCCTCCATAGTCAAGCCACAATGTAACCCCATTATTAATACTCCATCTGTCTCTCCTTTAATATGGCCCTACGTGGATTTCTCAGTGTTACTCAACAGAAGAATCAGGATTTCCTTATTCTCAGCTGTATTTATCCCATACTATTCTTAAGGAAGAAGCAGGCATGTGTTATTCTTGAACCTGGAGGATGACGGGCAGTTAGGCTACAGACCAAGGATATTTATTCCCCAGAACCTTCTGTAAAGGTATCAACTTTCCCTAGCCATGTTTTCCAGGCTAGCTTCTGATGTGGAACATGACAACATATTGTCTGCGGCTATGCAACAGCTGCTGAGGTTATTCAAGAGGTAGAAAGCAATATTTCTCAGTGCTTTTTCTTACAGAAATGAGCAATACACATTACAAGAAATGACCTGATTCTTTCCTGACCTGCTCACGTGTGTCAAAGATAAAGAGAGACCGAATCTTATTGCAACTGCTCAATACCACTGTGAACAGTTATATCAGGGAGAAAAGCAGCAGGGATCAGACCCTTGTTTATAGAGAGATTAAACTACCACCAGCACCAACATACACTTGGAACTCTTCTTTGGAGACCCAGCTGGCTTTATTGGCCTGGTTATTCTTTGCTTCCACATAGGACAGCTTCTCATCCAAGTTGTTACCACCATAGGATTTCCCTAAATTTTCAATCTCTGTATTCAGAGCAACCTGGAAGACAGATAAAGAAACTGTTGGGAAATTGGATATTAACTCTGTGTCAGATTTACTGTTAATATAACACACAGATTCACAAGTAGGTTGTGTACTTAGCTGCTATTCAGACAGAGTTGGAGCTGTACTCTGCCTGCTTATTTTATATCACAGACCCAAAGACTCCTGAGGCCATTCTAGAGTGATCACCACCAACCAGAGCTTCATTCCTTGCCTGCTGTTTTTTTGTTTGTTTGTTTTGGTGTTTTTGTTTGTTTTACCCTTTTTGCCTCAAGGTCATGCTTCATCTGCTGTTGCTCCTCTTCATCAAGGATGTGGTTGCCATCTTTGTCAAACCTGGAGAAGGCTGCTGTGATCTCGTGGTCCGCATGGCCCAGCCTGTGGGAGAGCAAAAAGGGAAAGCTGAAGGCACCAGATTACACGAGCCCTAACAGCACAGGAGCAACCCTTTTAAATTAAGGCACTGCTGTCTCCTGCCAGTGAGGAACTCAAATATTCCACTTGCAAAGGAGGCAGCAACACAACTCCATTTAGATCATGAGATTAGATTTAGATCATGTGAGAAAATATGATAACTGTTTTATGCGCATCTTTTATTGCCCCAGTCTGACTTAATTGCTCTCCAGCCTTGAACATCACAGAGTTTAAGTTACAAGTGTGACTGAGAGAAAGGTATAAGCAGACATCCCACTAGCTAACTCACTCCTTCAAGCTGTTCTTGAAGTCCTCAAAGTCCAGTTCTTTCGTTCCATTCTGCAGTGCTTTCTGCACATCAGAAATCCGTTCCTTTTTCAGTTTCAGTCTCATAAGCGTCCGGTTGTAGCTCTGTTAACAAAGGTATAAATGGATTTAGAATCACATCGTCAGAAGAGTGAAAAATAAGAAAGGGTGGACAATGCAATATGAGTGAGCAGATGCTGATTAGTACAAGATTTTCAGTTTCACAGAAGCACAGATACAATGCTACAGGCTACATCTTATTTATCAACTGGAGTCACCACTTTAAGCAGCACCAACACACTACCCACCATCTCCATGAAAAACCTTGCCATCTGCTTTTCTCCTCCCAAGTCTCACTTTACCTGAGCTCCCTATCATTAACTACTTAAGATATTGTCTCAAATATCATTCTTCACAGAATACTGGTCCTACAGCATAGACAGCAGTGAACTTCAAGGACCTTTTCTGCATTCGTCCATGGGTAATCCAGATGTAACCCACCAGATTCACACTACTGTAAAATGCTCAGATCAGCAAAGTAGAACCTGTCACTTCACATGCTATTGATCAAAGAGCACTGTAGAAAGAACTGAAGGAGCTTTGTGTATATATATTGTCTAGGGTAGAAAAGTTGTTGAGAAACTTTACTGGCATGCTTCAGCAACAGGATTCCCTCAACTCTTGCTTTCTCATACTCCCATTGCCAACCAATCTGGGAACTTGATCTGTCTTAGAAGGGAACTGTGACTCCTGTTGCTGTTGTACTCATCAGTAAGGTGAATCTGGAGCTGGCAACCAGTTTTTTTTCTATAGTAAATTCTACACAGGTCAGGAACACCAAGAAAATGTTTCAGGATTTGGCTAGAAAGCAGCACAGTTTTTGCTATTCATCACCTGCTTCAAGATGTCTGAGAGCTGCAGCTCATCCTTCTGGCTTGAAAGTTCCTCCTTGACTTCTGAGTAGGTGTCATTGATGATGGCCAGAAACATGTTCTAAAGAAACAGGAAGGAAAGAGCTGAATTAGCCTGAGATGCTTTACCCACCCCAGCAGGTGAGACAGCAAGATACCAACATAGCTGTGCAGGGCTCAGTTAAACAAGCAGTTATTCTCACATGGGGTATACCTTAGGCAAAGGGAAGGATGGGGGAGGAAAGCTGATAGCTAAAGTAGTGGCCTAGGGTACATTCGTTCTCAGCTCAGACACCAACTCTGGTAACCTCTCCTACAATATCTTAAGCTACATTCAGATTCTTGATAGTATTTAACTTAGTGAACATCCCTCTGCATCCATTACCAAGGAAGTCAGAGAGGGGGATCAAGGAGTCTCTCAAACACTGCTGTCAGTGACAAAGAGGCCTTTCTTGCTTACCAGGAGCACAAAGAAAACAAAGAACACATAGGTGACGAAATAAACAGGCCCAAGGACCCTGTTGGCATTGTCAATGGAATTGTAGTCAAAGTCACCAAGAATGATCCGAAATTGGGTGAAGCTGGAGGAAAAAAAGAACACAAGGTCACACATAGGGATATACATTTACCTTACCTCCTAAAGACAGTCCTGAGAAGAACCCTAAACTTGCCTAAAGGAGGGTCCAAGACCTCGAGGGACCACTTCTCATAGACTCCCTGAAAGCAGAACCTGGATGCCAGAGCGTAAGCTGAAAACCACTGCTATACCATATACCTCCCACATATTGCCCTAGAGTGCATGTGAGCTGAAGGATTGTCCGAGACAGGCAGTCTTAACTTGCTTCCTCGACAGTCTCTTCTGCAGGTACTGATCTACTCACTGTTCATTCCCCATCTAAGGTGTCCTGACAATCTGTGAGGCTTCTCTGGAAACTCACCACTGAAACAACTCTGGTAAATAGACACATGCAGATAGACATACTGCAACAAGGAAGAAAAAATAGGGGGGCATAGGGGCAAAGCATGCAGAAAGAAACAGACACACAGGTGGCATGCAAGGAAAAGAATCTTGAGATCCTGCAGCCTGTCCATTTTGGATTCCTTTGGTCTATTTGAGAGAGTTAGGAATGTTTTTCAGGTTTAAGAGGGGAATATGGTATTGCTTCCTCTTCTTTGATTTTATTTGTTCTCCTTCAGTAATGTTGAAATATCTCCCTCTGGTAATAAATATATACATAAATTTATTTCTTTTGCTTTGAAAAATATCTACTTCATCTTCTTTAGACTATTATGTGACTTACAAAACATCAGCTGAATGCATTAAAATTAACATATTAAGACTATCAACTTTCAGAATTACCTGTTATTTTGAAGCAGATATGCCATGATATTAAAATCAAATACAAATATAAACTATATAAAATATTTAGTATTTTATAGGCAGTTACTGAATATCAATTACTCTCTTATTTAATATATAGACTATTTCTAACATTTGATATAAAACATTTAAAATTAATAAACAGAAACAATTCCTGACTCTTTCCTGTTTCAGTGTTTAAATCATCATACTGACAAATGCATTACTTCCAACCTTTCCTTCTGAAGCCCTGAAGCAAGAAGTAATATTATTACTGAATCCTCCTCTATATTAAAATACACCATCTGAGGAAAAACGAAAAAGTTCTCAATGCAGCTGTTGTGCAGACACTGAAATGATGTGATCAGTGGCTCTATTTGGAAGCCATAGGATTTCAAAGCACCAGAGCTTCTATCTGGACCTCTTCTTTATTACAGAAATAACACTGAGCTTACCTCAGAACACATATTTTGAGGAATTTAGTTCCTACCACCAAAATTACAGAGAAGTTGAAAGTAAGTAGACCAAAAGCTACCTGCTGTTGTATAAAACCAGAAATCCGCTAAGGTCTCAGCAGCAACCAGACGGCACCATTCTGTTACCTCAGTGGACCCACAGGAGATCAGAAGATGACAGAGTGATGAGGAGAGCAGTAACTACACTGTACGTTATCAGCTGAGCTATGATGCTTTCCTGTAGAATTACTGTAAGTTATGCTGCATGCCACGTGCTGTTGCTGTACCTAACAACTCCACATCAAGTGAAAGATGTCTATATTACAGACAAACAAAACTGCTCACTAGACTGTCAAGCTAGGATTTCTATTGAATCTAAGGGCTGCAAAGAGTCTCAAAGCATCAGCTGCTCATATCCCCTCTGATAAACACTAGACAATCAAATCTGTTACCTCCAATTTTCTCAGTGTGTTCTTTAGTCCATGAGGACATTACAGATGTGGGACTATGAGCCACTTTTTAGCCATTGTGGCTTTAGTACATGAGAGATAACAGGTGTCCGACTGACAATCAAATTTACAATTGGGAATAGGTTGGAAAGCAGTTAAAATTCTTTAGACAACAGTTGGCACCAATGAAAACTTAGTTATGACCAATACACTTACATGCATTTAACAAAGGTACTGAAGTTTTCCACTTGTGTCCCAAAAAGAAGGTAACCCAACTGGGCATAGGCAAAGAAGACTATAAAGAACATAATGGCAAAGCCCAGGATGTCCTTGGCACAACGGGCCAACGTGGAAGACAGCTGAGTCATTGTTTTGTTAAAGCTAATATACTTGAATATCTGCAAGAAAAAAAAAATTAGAGACAAAGTTAGGACAAACCATCAGCAAAGTCAGTCTCTCCTTCGCGTACACGCTTACTAAAGCACTGAGGAGACAGCCAGGCTGGGGGAATAGTGGCCTAGAGTTCAGGATGTTTGCCCCAGACATGCTACCACTTTCCTATGAGGTGATAAACATAGGAATTCCCTCCATGTGTCAAACGAAAACATAAAGAGGGACTGCTGTAAGGATAAACACCTTGATGATAGTGAGGATCCCTAAGCACAGCACAGCCTTCCATTGCACCAAGATGCTTTAGTTGACATGCGGGATGCCTATCAACAGATGAGCACCTCCGGTTGCTGGGTAGTGCTCATGAAAATAGTACATGATGGACACAATTGTACTGTACTCAGCATTAAAAAAAATATCTTTTAAACAGGGAAATGAGCTTGGAAGTTGTGTATCTCCACACAACTGGACTCAGAACGTAAGGTGAAAAGCTGTCTGGATTAACTATGAAATGGAGCTTATGTCATTTAGAGAAATAATTCCATTTTAGAACTGTTAGCCTCATTCACTCAGACAGAAGAATTAATCCCCAAGCTATCTAGAGGAAGAGGTCTGAGGCTGAAGCACTGGCACTTCCCTTACAATACCTTGATCCAGGCAAAGAATAAGTTGACTGCATTCATATTATTGTACTGAGTCTGCCAGAATGCTAGGAACTCAAAGTCTGCGTAGGTTTCAGGATGTTTCAGCAGCTCCCCCAACAGTCTGTTCACCTCAATAGTACGAAAGATGTGAAATCCAATAGCAACAATGGAGAGCTGTAAAAATAAAACATCTGCAGTGACTGGAGAAGTTAAAGTGTCCACAGGAATTAAAGTGCCACAGAACTCCTTAGTATCACAACCCACAACTGAAGTCTACCGGTGAGGATGTAAACAAGACTCTAATGCACTGAATTATGCTCTTACTTCACTGCCTCTAAAGCATGATTAAGGAAAGAATTTTCTTCTAAAACCTGATAGAAGAACATCTGTCCTTTTGTTTTGCTGGTCCATTTTTCTACAAGAGCAAAACATGTGCCAGCTCTTATCAGATGAGTTTCCCCTTTCTTTCATTAGTGCTGTCTCTCATACCTCTCAGCCAAAGGAAAAAAGCGTGCAAGCATCCTCACCAGAATGACAACCACATCCAAGATGTTCCATATGCTGGTAAAGTACTGAAGCCTGTGGATACGCAGCTCCAAAATCTCCTCCACCACATAGTAGAAGATGAAGACACAGAAAACAATTTCACAGGCAACAATGAAGAAATCCCATGCGCTGACATATCGTATAAGCTTGACTGTCCGGATCTGCCAGGAGGGAATGGCACCACCAGTGGCTGGAAACTCAACCACTAACCTTCAAGGGGAGAAGAAAACACTGATAATTACAAAATGGGAAACTAAGGCATCAAACTTGAGAATATCACCACACCATCAATGGAAGAGCTGTGTGTGTGTGTGTTCATGCATTCTTTTTTCTGATGCTTCACTACTCATGATAGGAAGGAATGAAAGTCCAAGAAGGCTGACTAGTAGTGTCAGGAAGACCAAGTCTAGTCCACACAGCACGTACTGATGCCATTCAGTGCTACAACCAGTGGTGGACCAGGTTATTTTTTATGTTTTAAGACACTGAAGCATCAAGAAAAAAGCAAGAGGCAGTAGAACTTCCAGTGGGACTCAGCCTACCTCAGAACGCAGAACAGATTGATATTTGCATTATACACCGAGAAATCAATGAAGACAACTCGTGTCCCCCGATCCAACCATAATTTCTCCTTCAAGATTTGCAGGGCTTCAGCACTCTCTTCCCTGGTCAACTTGAGGTCTATGTAGTATCCTCCCCCACTGTAACTGGTTAGTCTTCCCCAGTGAGATGAGCCACCCAGCTCTTCCTCAGAATGGTACCTCCACCTGCAACAGACAAGCTATGAGCAAAGGCACTGCTTACCACCCACAGCCTGGACTAAGACCTTGCAGCCAGGAGAAATGAAATCTTTTCTTCAAAATATAGAAGAATTTAGCAGAGAGCTAGCACTTAACTCCTATTGCAGATCTGAGCCTACAGTAATCTATCAACAATGAAAAACTGATGATCTAGTGACTTCCAGTTGTGACAGAACACAACTTACCACATTACAGAGTGAAAATTCTGCAGGTTCATTGACTATGCTACCTTATCTGCTTGGAGGTTACTCCCAGGATCTGCTATATTGCCTTCAACCATGTAGCACACAGCTCTCTGCTTAGAGCACACTTGCACAACTTTATGAATAAGAGCTTCTCTTTCACAGATCACAACTTAAGCTGCAAGTAAGGAGTTATTCAACTGCAGATGCTCCAAAGCATTATAGAGGAAAATCCACATTTAATTGCATGAATCACCAAGTCAAAAAAAATTCTAAGCATGAGGGTGGTTTTATGTGCTACGTTCCATTTCAGTGTAGAAATTAGGAGGGCTGGGTTTTAAGAAAATGATTCAGATATCTCTGAAAGAGGAAAAAAAAAAGGCTCAGAAAATCTTGGAAAAACATTTTCAAGATGAAAGAGGTGCTCTCACTTAAAAGCAGGCAAAATGTCTATCTAATTCTTTAACTGCAAGGGAAATTCCAGCATTCAGCAGCTCAGCAGATCTTATTTTAAACAGAAGGGAATAATCTGAGTCAAAAAAAATTAGAAATCACAGACTTTTTAATTCTGAACAGTAGAAGATGTACTTACGCTGTTCCATTGATGAGTCCAAAGGAGACCTTTTCCTCTTTGTCTTCTGAGTATACATCGTAGCAGCCCGAGATCTCCTCTTTGAAGTCATCATGAACCACACAGGAATTGTTCTTCACCTTCAGCTGTCGCATGCGTGGGACACCCAGTAACAGGTTCTCATAGTAGATGTATGACTGAGTGTTGTGCGCTGCTAGGGACTCATTGTTATACCACTTTGTCCAGTAAAGATTATCCAGAAGAGGACCTTGTGCATACTGCATGACAGGGAGAAGAGAGAGGAATTTTCTCAGCCTGGACTTGAGATGATAAGACCTGACCCATGCTGCTCTACTCCAGAAAGTGAGAAGTAGTAGAACTTGTGTTGGATATACGCTAAGGAGGGGAGCACACATACAGAGCTGGGTGGAGTTGCAGGACAGAAGAGGGATGCTGAGCAGCAGGGTGCTTCATCAGCTCCTCACAGGCCTGTAATATGCCTTCTGTACCTTGAGCTAATGAAGAAATAAGGGCTCTGGCAAGTCTTTTTGTCTTTCTCTTCAGTGAACACAAGTTTTGAGGAACTGTCCTGGCATAAGGCGTGAATTACAAAGACAGGGTGGACCAGCTCCCTGGAGACACCGGGGGAAAGCAATAGTGCCACAGTTCATTGTGCTATATTAATACATCAGAGAAAGACAAAGATAGCTGACAATGAAGTTCTGGCTGTCTGTCAGAGATAAGTGGTTACAATACCTCAACAACATTCACTGTGGCCCAATATTATTCCTTCCTTGGTTCTTTGATAAAAAAAACAGGCTAGATCCCAAACATTTTTTCCAACTTTATTTTCTTCCATAAAAGTCAGCGCAAATTTTAATCCAGCTTCTTCATAAAAATCTCCAGGTCAGACAAGCCCAGGCATAAATTACAGGCAGGCAAAGCATGCTGTTCCCACAGTTACTCATAAAAATGGAAATAAGATTATTACAAACATGAAGACATTAGACTGTAGGACTCAAAGCCACTTTGACTTGAGAAAGCCTGGAATAAATCACTTGGACTGTCTGGGTCTGAACTCCCTACCTGTACAACAAGCATAGCAATTTCTTTTTGTTATGTCCTGCTTGTTTAGCTTATAAGTTTTTGGACTCTCATCAATACAAGCAACACTCAGACTGGCCAATATTCTGGCCACAGTGCTCAGAGGAATACACTATATTTTAAACTTGTGGATGTTCTGCATGCATATGATAAACTATTGCTAACAGCTAGCAAGCAGTAAAACGTTTTGCTGAAAGCGTTAAGTAGCACATTCAGGAGGAACTGAATATCTCAGCCTGGCTGATATTTCCTTGGCTCCATGTGTGTACTCACCACCCAGAAGTCAGCCATGCTACCAATGGACTGGAAGGAGACACGGTTGTCCGAAGAGGTCTGCAGGAATAGCTCGGACATCACTTTAGTATAGTAATAGGCATTGGAACTTGTCATACCATATGTCACTAGAACAGGAGACAAGAGGAGGGCCCCCCCTTACACCTGAATACTGGAGCTATACACACACACACACACTTTCTGTATGGCTTATTCTACTGTAAGAAAGCAAGTGATGAAGCCTTGGGAACACTAATCACGTATCTTCCTGCTTGCTGAGGGATTTACAACTTCATTTGCTGCATGCTCTAGAACTTAAACAATCAGACTACCAGATTTTAGGTGTTTAAAGGCCAGAGAAGACCATCGGACGATACAACTTATTCTCCTGGATAACATTACTTTCCCCTCCTCAGAAAAAAAAACTCTGAGGGAAGTCTTTCTCAGAACATAGTTCTTGAGATGTACTTCAAATGCACTCTGTTTTGATCTAAAGCTACAAAGGTATACTATCCTTCTATATACTAAAAAGAGACTATCCATGTTCCTGAGTGGAAAGCTCCATGTAAGTTTTCACATACTAAAAAAACCTCCAAACCTCCCAGAACATGTTTCAACTCTCCAGGGCTCCTCCCTGCAGAAGAACATTCATCATGGTTATCACTAAGAACATGTCCAAGAATTGAAAGGGTACCATAAAAATAAAGCAGCTGACGTTCAACATCCAAAGATTCCAGATGAATCACTGTGTGACTGCACATACGTCTGTGTGCACATCCTAGTTCTTTAGGAAGCACTATCTCCCTGGGTCAGTGTGATAGTACCTCAGGTTGGCATTGTCTGCCTGTCTCTCCTGCCATAGGGTCCATGAAATACAATCCTTTTCACTGTTCCATGCCTCAGGTGATAATTTGTGATAACGAATGAAGCTTCCCCCCAAAAAACCAGACAGACATTGTCCTAACCACACAAGACCATTAGCATTCAGTACAGGGCTGCATTAAATCCACCCAAGAACAACATGAGCTGCCATCTGCATTATCACCTCAGCTGTCTTAGGCTTGAATATTTGCTGTAAAACAAAGAAAAGCTTTGCACCAATTCTTCCCAGACTGTCATGTCGACAGCTGGAACTGATAACACAGTTTTGGAAACACCGTTTAAACCTAGCAGGCTAAACCAGCTCAGAGCAATTTCCAGCTTTTTCACTTGTGCATGCAGGAGCAATTCTGTGGGTTGACAGCGCACTCACATGCTGCAATGAGCATACGTACAATAAGTTTAACACCTACAGCAGGACGAAGAAGTCTAATCATAAAGCCTTACATTCTTCCCTGTGCGTTGCAGACCAATGAGATACAACAGTTACTTACACAGACAGATGTCCACCAGGAACACAATGTAGACTAGGAGCTCTCTCAGAGTAGTCTTCACATAAAGTTCCCTGTTTTCAGCTGTGTTCTCAGTTAGTGTAGTGCCCCACAGACCTTTGGGACGTAAAGAAAGAAATGGAGAGTTTGATGGCCATTCTCCAAGACTATGTGAGGAGCCCTATTCCCAAAGAATGACATTTCCCTTCTTTGGTTTTGTTAGCCCTCCTCCCCCATTTCCTGCCTGAATTCAACATGGACCAATCTTCTCCTGCGTGTTTTTCAGCTTACTTTTTGCAGGAATTCAGTCATTCTCATAAGCTCTCTAGGGATGAGATAATTTCATCTCAGTCATGCACATGCCAACATCTTACCTTCTAGTAAGGACTTCTATAAAGAACTGGATCTGACCATAGCTTTACAGTTATTAGTTCTTTTTAGTGTACAGTGAACTGCCAAGCTCAAAGTATTTGTCCCTCACTCGCTCACAAACTCACAGATTTCTGGTATGCTGTAAGACTCAATCAAATAGCCCAGCTCAATACTTTCAGCATAACACATAGAGCTAAATAGTCTTCAGGACGACCATCAATGGAACTCCGCTGACTTCAATAGAATATGCCAATTTATACCAGCTAATGTTCTGATTTCTTCACATAGTGAAAGAAACTCATTAAACACCATTGGGATTGATCAAAAAGACAGGAACACTTCCTTTTAAAGAAGCTTCAATATTTTGGTTTTGATGAACCGCAGAACACCATTAGTGCATTTGCTTGTTCTTGCTGTTAATGTCTTTATGTTGTGATTTCAGTAACTTCCCTTTGCAGTTAAAAGGCAGAAGAACTTTCACTTGAAAGCCTAGTGATGGAATCTGTGTCAATAATACCCACAGTCTCAGTGTTTTCAGCACCTCCTAGAGAGCACAACCCTGATACTCACCCCCAGTGGGGCACAACAACCATCTTCCTGCAAGCCAGGATCAAAGGCTGCACATCTGAAGTCACCCCTGGCAAAGGAAGGAGTCAGACTCTTTGCTCTGGAGCAAGAAAAAGTGCTGCAGTGGCCTGAGAACATTCACCCCCATCCTGTTGATAGCTCTTTGGCATCTCAACAAAGTAGAGAGCTTTTTGTACTTTCGGAGGCCATAATGACTGTCTGAGCATCCGCACTCACTCTTAGACTGTTCTAACCGTACCAAGCCAAGCAGTAGAAATGAGCACCTACAGAAGATGTGGATTTATTCTACTGCAAGAGAGTAGCATGTGGTCTATGAGAACTTCCATAATGGAAAGAAAAACAAGTAAAACAAAACAAAACTGTGGGAAACAACAGGGCAGAGACATTACTGAAAGTGACAACAATAAGACTGAGTCAGTATAAAGGAAGTGCCCTTCTCTGAGTAGTTGGCTTAAGGTTCATTGTAGTCATTGGACTCCTGATGATTTCAGTCCTATTATCATTTTTTGTGTAATAAACAGTGAAAGAGGAGATGTGAGCAGTGCAGCCAAAGGAATTTAGAGGGCGAGAACTTTGAGTGCGAGAGGCTTGTTGATAAGGACAATCTGTTCAGGTCACTTAAATTACCCCCTTCATCTCTAGATATGGCTATACCACAATATTTCAGGTGTTCCCCCACCCAAGGCAGGGAACCCCCTAGTATCCACATGTTGAGAACAGAGATATCTCTGTGAGACCAGTTGAGCCTCTTCTGCTGCCTGTCCTGACCTTTGGACCTCACCTGCCCAGCTCTGGTCTATCCTACAACCCTACTGTTTACCACCCTTCCTGGCAGGAAACACTGCTACAACTGCCACAAAGGAAGGGAATGCTGTGGTGTCCTGACCTCTATTTTCATTCACACTCCCCAGTTTCAAAGCTGAATTTTGCTGATAAAGTATGGATTTTTCTTTTTCTTTGCCTACCAACCCCAGCCAGCATTGCTCCTTGGTAAGTCAGGTATCTCCACAAGCCCCTGCTCTGGCTTCTTTGTCAATTAACAGAGCTAGACTGTAAGTGTAAGGACAACTGTCGTTCACTTGCATGGGCTTTTAAAGGGAACAGCTCTGAGTCAAGTTCTTACAAGATCAGGAAACTGAGCTCCCAGTGAGAACAGCTCAGGAAGAAAAGACACGTTGGCAAGAAAATAATAATTTCCCTGAGAAATACATTTTATTGACTTGTCTGCCTTGTTTTTACAGCATTGGGGTGGTATCCTGTCAGGAAACCTAACTTGGTCCCTGCTTTTTGAGTGCTTTTGAATAAGCCAATAGAATATTTCATTTCTCTTCATCTTAAAAACTGGAAATTAGCACTTCTTTCAAGTCTGTTCAAGCAAAGTATCGTTTGGCACATTCCTCTTTTCCTCTGTATTTCAGTCCCAGCTGCTAGATTTTCTACAGTGACCGTTTATGACGCTTCTTAATTTACTGTAAAACAGGGGCCAGTGCCACTCCATCTAGAAGCTGCGCAGAAACCATGGAGCCTCAATCACTGACACAATAGCTCCTATGGATTTGGGACACCTAAGCACGACCACAAACACATCACTAGATCTTTCCATACCTTCCACCTTGTAGCAAAACTAACAGGACAGACACTGGAGGTACAGCAAGGTACACACAATCAGGATGCTCCTTCCAGGTCAGCTAAAGATGATGTTTGGAGTAACACCAGACTGTACTGAGCACATTCCTGCTCCAGACAGGTATCACGCAGCTCCTGCCTTCTGCAAACCCACACTTCCCTCCCAAGTGTCATTGCTTTTCCCAAGCAACAGTAAATACAAACTACTGAGATGTCAGCGCTTTACCTCGGATGCCTCTGAAGATGTAGAAACAGCACTTGCGGAAAGGACTTGTCTTCCCCTCCGTAGTTTGGTTCTGTTCCTCCTGGTACAGCACCGGATCCCTCACCTCTTCAAAGCTCTCGTAGGGATTCTCCAGAATGGATCTGGGGTTGTAGATGGCTCGAATCTTCAAGGAGGTAGAGGGGGAGCCATTGTAGGCAGGATTATCCCAGGCTTTCTTCCCCACAGCCTCCAGTTCATGCTCCTCTGTGGATCCAAAGTGGCTCTCAGCTCTGTTGCTTAGGTGAGAAGAACTCATGGCTACTCACCGCAGCAGAAGTGCTTATCAGCTGGAGCTGTGGAGGTAGCCTGCCCCAGCTGGAGCTGTGAGCTAGCAGAGAGGGAATCAGTCAATGCCAAACGGCACGTCTGCCTCAGCTGCCTGGGAGAGGGTGCATCACCAGCATCCCAGAGAGCATGCCCCCTCTGTTTTATACCAGCTCAGCTGGTGATACGTATGGGAGGGTGGCACCAACCACCGTAAGAACCACCGTCAGCCCTACAGTGATGCGGCCCTGCTCCTAACCGAGATGACAGACCTCGCTGGGGCTGTGGCAACAGGAGACTGCCAGGAGACAGCGCCAGAGCTGCAGGGAGGAGGGGGTGGCTGGGATTCAACCGGACCCCTCAGACCACCTGCAGCACAGATGGGCTCCGACCGCGAACCACAGCGGGCGCCCCAGCGAACGCCACCGGAGCGGCACACGGTGAGCGCAGTGGGACAGACCTGATCAGGAGGAAGGTCTTAACTTCCAGGGGAGGGTCGAGGAGCAGAAAGCTGTACGGAACCGGGCTGAGGGTGTCACCAGGTGGCGCTGGCAGCCCTGGCTCGGAGGGGGAGCAGCTGTGGAAGCCGTGCTCTCAGTGAGAAGCTGGGCTTTGGCCTTAAAGCGATCCCGGTCACAGCTTCCTCCTTGCTAACTCGTTATTAAAGGCAGGAGCAGAAAGCAGGAGCACAGTTTTAATGTTTGGTTTGGAAGCCAGGTGCTGAGCTTTTCCACTTTAGTAGAACTCTCACAATCCCTGCAGTTCCTGCTTGCTCTGCTGTAAACCAGGACCGCCAGGCAAAGCTGCATATCACAAGAGCAAGGGGGCGATGGTGTTCACCCACCAGCTAGCAGCAAGAAGTAGTCCCACATCTCACAGGTGCTGCATTCAGATGGTAAAGCCACATACAGTCTGAGCCTGGTCCCTCCACAAGACTGAATACGTGACTTTTGCAAGCACCTCTCCACGGGGAGTTATTATTCCTGACTACCCAGGTTTGCAGCTGCAGGGCCACAGGGCTCAAAGGTACAAGCAGGTGTATTTTCCCTGGGCTATCATGTTCATACAGGTGACATTGCCAGACCAGCTGGATGCAGACATCCCCTTTTCTCACCTCCTAGATGATGGCATCCAGCATTTTTCTGATAGCACCTTTCTGCCCTTATCTCATATGTATTCTTTTATTCAGCAACCATCCATTCTTGTGAAAGCCAGCAAACAATTTCTCTTCTCCAATTCTTTTCCACGATGAAGTCAATTGTTCAGTGGGCCTGGAAGAAACACTCCAGAAGTACACAGGTTTATTTCTAAACCCAGAAACCATAATCACAGTGCAATTCAGCACAATAGGGAAAGACAAAAAAAATCACAGCCCCAGAACTTCTCCTGTCAATAAATTCCCTATGAAACAATGCAGATCAGACTCCTTCCTGAACTGAGCACTCACTCACAGCACACAGGGGTTCCCCAAGCAGGTAGTCTGTCAGCAGAACAGTTCACAGGCAACCAAACACATCAATATGGAATCATTGCACTTACTGCAGAGGAAATCTCCCTCTTACCCTACTGCAAGAAGAATACTGGCTCAAGAGAACTTGAAAAAGTTTTGATTTATTTGCATAGTATCAAAGACTGATGGGCCATTACTTTCTGATGTCTGACATAAAGCCATCATGCTCAATCTGAACAGTCACAGCAGGCCTCGTAGCAGCCTTTCTTGCTAGAGACGACAATTTGGCCAAGCTAGCCAATTCCTGCCATCCATGGGCTTGCTGCATCAGGCACGTTCACTGGATTCTTTCTAAGAGCCAGTTCTCCTATTCTGGGGGGAGCCTGTAAGCTTGTCAGAGGGCAGCAACAGTGCTCTGCAGTTTAACATGAATTTCCAAAAGCATTAAATAAAACTGGAAGTAGTTTCCTTCAAATTCTCACTATAAAGTTATATTCTGTCATTACTGGTATATTAACTGCTTTATAAGGGAAGTATAAGCCACAGCTAATATTGCCATCTATTTGCAGCGTGAAGATCGCATCCTGTGGAAAATACAGGAGAGTGAACTCAGGCAGAAGGGCTTCATAAAGGAATATCTGATTTCCTGTACAGCACCAAAAATTACAATCCTTTACAAACAATCTAAACAAAAGACAGAGGAAAGGGAACTAAATATAGAATACTTAGAGTTGGAAATACATATAATAACACAGTTAAATGGTTCCTTATTTTTTTTGGCATGCCCATTCCAAAAAACCCAGAACAACTGCTATGTAGTAGATATCTGAGATAGTAAACAAGTTATTCAATAGGAACATTTTCTAGCATTTAAATACCAGCACGGGTGTTATGCATCTCTATAGCTGCAAGAGCTTCACATCTCTTTTGGGGAGTGAAGCTGGAGGGTGAAGGCTGAAGTGGAGCCCTGTTTTGTGCATCACCAGGGACCAAGGCGGCTCCGTCTCAGCGTTGTCCCCTACTGGAACATAGATCTGATAAATAAGAGGAACCTTATTTGATCGCTCCCATTAGGCAAAGTGGACAGGAGCATTAAATGCCTTGTTACATGCAGTGCACTGGGAAGGAGTTAATCACAGTAGAACACACTCAGAAGGAACAAGGTGGTACGTTTCATTCTCGCTACGTTCTGAGAACCATATTGTGATAAGAATATAGTGGGGAGAAAAAACAGCCAGAGGGGGGCAGCCGCGCTCCGTCACACGAGAGAGCCCCACGGGCCCCGGCCCCAACAAACAGACGCCCCACGCCTGAGACTGTACGAGAAAGCAGGGCTAAAGCCTAACACCAGCTTGCTTACGTGGCATTCGTGCTGTTGCCCCGTGCCCAGCCGTGCCCTCTGTCCCAGGCTATGGGCTGAGGTGGCACTCCAAGCGACTGCAGGCCACCTCTTCTGCTGACTTCCCAGACACAGGCTCACATCAGGGCAATCCCACCAGCACTCACCTTGCCAGCTAGCTTGGTTTTATCCTCTGCCAATGGCTGCATAATCTATCCCCTTGACTAAGAAAACACAGGCAAAATCACCACAGCCCCACACAGACCCATCCTGTCACTGCCTGGACAGAGCTACAGAAACACGTGCTAACAGCATGGGAAACAGCAACTCTCTGCTATAAATCCTCTCTGAAGGTCAGTGCAGGTGTTTGGGATGAAGTGACTGCAATTTGTTCCACCTGGGAAAGGTTTTCTTGCAGGTTACTGATCCTTGTATGTCATCTGTGTGCTGCAGTATGGTGGATGGGACCAAGGGGCTAAAATTGCACAAGTAGTTCAAATTAACATCCTTAGCACTGGTTAGGCATCATGTAACTCACACCTGGTGAGAGCAACCCATCTCTGTCTGCTCCTGTCATGCCCAGAGCAAGCTTTAGAGATAAGATGCACTGAGATCAGGGATCTCCAGAGCAAAACCTTGAGTATCTCTGCAACTGCTTTGGGATTATCTAGAGATCATCTATGTTCTTCTTTCAGATGCCACCTGCTGGCATTTTCATGCTGTTTTTTTTCCCATGGTCCCTAGCTGAGATTTATGTTAGCACCTACATGCTGAATAGGAGAGACAGACAGTCCCAAGGGTGAAAAAATGGCTATAATAATTCCAGCAGCATGAGGGGAAAAGGTGAATCCCTGCACCTGAGGCCGGGGAACCTCCTGAGACCCAGCAACAATATCCAGAGAAGAAATGCAGAATGAGGAGTCCTGGTACTTTTGGAAACGGATGGAGGAACTCTGGGCACTAAAGAACTGCCTGATCCTCTCCCAGCACGTCCTGAGCTTGCTCCCATGATTCTCAGGCTGATGGGGCTGGCCAGGTCCTGGCTAGAGAGAAGAAGAACAGATTTCCCAAGAGCTGGAAATGATTCACCACCTTTCTACCTCTGTCCAAGCAGTTGCTATAACCAGAGCATTTTTTAGATTAGGATCATTTGTGCACAGAGCAATTGCATTAGCTCGACCTGCAGGGTCCTGTGTTGTACAGCACTTTGTTTCTCTTAATTCCTGATCATATCATTCCAAACAATACATGAGGATCCCATTTTATAGATAGCAAAATGAGGTAAGAAGGGCTCAAGTGGCTTTTACAATAAGCCGGAGGCTGGCATCAGTGTTAGGCTTAGATGCTACATGTGCTTGACATGCAGGGATGAGCCAATCACCTGGCTGATCCCACTCTTGACAGATTGAGAAAGAGGTTGTGAAAGAGGAGCCCGAGCCCTACCAATCACTGGCAACAATTGTGTGTTTGCACATCAGCCGGCGATCACCTGTGTTCCAGCACTTTCCAGGCTCACCCTACCTCAGTATCCAGGCAAGTTAGCTGGGATGCTGGGGTCTCTGTGGAGGGGTCCAAGGATATTTCAGAAGTTGTGACTTGGTTGGGACATCCTTGTGTACCTAAGCAGGATGACCTCCGATACGTTTCCGACTCTTGGTGGTTTAGTACAGACCACAGAAGTAGGAAGTTTGATCTTTCTGCCGTCACGTTTATCAGCAGGGAAAGTGAGCAGCCCTACCACAGGTATGGATCCTAGCACCGTTCTAGCAGCCCTCCAACTGCGTGCTATCGGTATGTTTTCCCAAAACCTCTGCAAACCATATTGAGCTAGGTAAAGCTAGGAGTGAAAGAACAGCCACGGCAATGCTGTGTAACTACATCAAAATTCAGAGTGAAGATAGCAACTCTGCTACTTTGCCCTTTACCTTACTTTCTTTTGCAAAGACTTCTGTATAAAAAGGCCTGTCACCAGCCAGAGAAAGCTGAATTAATGTCTGTATCCACACGGGTTCTTCTAGAAGGTTATAACTGAATTCTCTGGAAACGCAGCCCCCTCCAGCACGGCATGGAGGAAACAAAAGGCATACCTTTCAGAACGTGCCAAATGCACACTGTGCAAATGTGTGTATGCACGTGGTGGGCAATCATCTGCTGCAGCTCTCCAGTGCCTGGAGGTCCAGACTTTGTAAGAAGCCTTTGTAGACTGAATGGGACTTGACACCACCACAAGGCTTAAGAGACAAAATGAGCAAGCTTTAGAAAGGTCATCAGAAATAATCGAGAGTAGACAGTGGGCTGCAGAGTCTCTTAAGTGTTACTTGTGAAGAATTTTGCAACAGATCTCTCCCCGCTATTAACACTCAAAATACAAACACATAGTTAACATACATCATTTTACCCACCAAAACTAACGCAATCCCACAGGTCTGCAGCCCTTTCCTTAAGAGAGGAAATGGATGTGAAAGGGGACGAGTGAGTTTCCAGCTCCCTTCTGTAAAGGAGGACAGGGCAGACAGGTTCTTCAAAGACCTGGAAAGGCAGCAAAACCAGGCGGGCAGGTAAGGGCTTCATTCCCAGCAGCAAACTTAAAAACATTCCCAACAGAAACATAACAGCTTGTAGGATCTCTCTCCTTCGGAACTCCAAATGCCTTTTCTTGGGCCAATGCTGCACGCTGCCGCAGCCCCTCACAGGTGGTGGTGGGAGGCAGTCTGCCCAGATGGGAATTGCGAGGGAGATTTTCAGTTGTGTATGAACTTGGACAAACAACGCAAGTACCACCCTCATTTTATAGTCAGAAAAAATAAAATCAAAACAAAAAGACAAAGAAGATGAGAGAAGCCTCCTGCCCATGGTGACAGAGTATGACTTCGGGGCTGCTGTGGCAGATCCAACTGTACTCTCCTTGCTTATAATATTAAGTTTTGGTATGGGGAGTAGCTGAGGGTTATTAAGGCCAGTTGCACCCCAGCCATGAGGTCTGGTTAGTGCTGACATGTTGGAGCAGGTGAGGACTTTGTACCTTGAAGTAACAGTCCTCAGCTGTTTGTCCATGAGAAACGATGCCTCCTACCCAGCTTGCTTTACCAAAGAGTTGGCATGGACAAAGATAATGTAGCATGAATCAATACACTTCCCTAATCCTGGCAATACCTGTGAGGTCACATCATGGCTTTATTAGCGTTGGGTTAACGCAAGGTCGGTGGCCCAGTTATAGTGTTATAATGGTCGAAATGACACTTTGGCCCTCATCCTCTGGATAGGGAAAGGAGAAGTATTAAACTGATGTAGTGAACACTTTCTGGGATAAACCGTTATTCCTCTTCTAGCCAAGATGCTGTATGTGTGTAAATAGCTCAGAGAAGGCAGCTCTAAGTAATAAAACTCATTAGGAAAATGCAGCATTCCAAAGAGCTTGTGTGAAGCCAGAAACTTTCTCCTATTCCTGCTCACAAGACATAGTGTTTCACTGGGATAAATGAAGAGACATAGGAGAAATATCAGGGCTTGCCATTGAAGGAACACAAAGGCAGCTCTCTGCTCTAGTCTCAGTGCCCAAGAGGAAAGAAAGCATTCACTTTAAAGGAGAGTGAAGCATAGATGCAAGCAAAGTTGGGATGGCAGACAGGGAGAGGCACAGCCTAGCTTTGGGGTTTTCCTTTGTGTGCCACTCGCAAGTGTAGTGTGGAAAAGGATGGGATGAGGATCCAGCAAGTTCTCCCTCTGACGTTTCTTCTTTCACTTTTGCAGTGGGGGTGCTGAGGCACTGGAACGGGTTGCCCAGAGATGTGGTTGATACCATATTCCTGGAGACATTCAAGACAAGGCTGGATCAGGCCCTGGGCAACCTGATCTAGCTATGCATGTCCCTGTTCATTACAGGGGAGTTGGACTAGATGACCTTTAAAGGTCCCTTCCAACTCTAAGGGTTCTATGATTCTATGGTTCTCTTTCTACCAGCATCATGTACATGTTTTCAGTTTCACTTTACAAAGGTATGTCCACTTCCCCTACCACAAGTCTATCCCCAGAAAGATCATGGAGCAGGAGACAGTGTAGCCCATGCCACCCAAGCTGGGTCAGAAGATCTGCCACTTGTAGGTAGCATTTCCCCTGGCCCTCACTAAGCGCTTCCATAGTGCCAGCAGCAGGAGATGCTTGAGGATGGTCACAGACGAAAGAGAAGGGGCAGGAGGTGTGGGCAGGAAAGGCACGGGACAACTGGAGGAGAAAGGGTGGCTGAAATGACCAGAGCAAGTTGCAACGTG
The DNA here is from genome assembly GCA_002909625.1 of Bambusicola thoracicus. Classification (NCBI taxonomy): domain Eukaryota; kingdom Metazoa; phylum Chordata; class Aves; order Galliformes; family Phasianidae; genus Bambusicola; species Bambusicola thoracicus. The sequence continues at coordinate 37,078 of PPHD01001950.1, forward strand.
CAGAAAAGAAGGTGCAGGACCACAGAGGGTCCTTCCCAGTGAATGAAGGCTGGGATAGTGAAGAAGGGAGTTCGGCATGCTGGCTCCTTGGCACCTGGCCTGCCATGTCTAGTGTGGGTAGAAAGACACCAGAGAACACCACTGCTGAGGAGAGGGTGGCAACACAATGACCGCAGTGTTCCTCTGCTCTCCATCCCTTTCTTCCCCTCCCCTCCCAATTTATTTACCCAAGTTCAAAAGACAGCCTCACAGTCCGAAGGGGCTGGCTGAAGTGCCCAAGGGGTGGGCTGTGAGGTCATCTTTAATGAGGGCAAAAATCCAGCGTCAACAATGCTGTCCATTGTATAGCCCTGTTTAGACAATACCGGCTGGGTTCTTGCTGCTGGCAGCCCCAGGGCTCCCAGCACAGCCTGCTTGGGGTAACAGGAGGGGAGGATGGGCAGGGGGCCTGGCACTAAGGCGAGTTGGAAGAGATGGGATGGGGCAAAGTGCAGAGATAAGCACCCTATCACTATCATCAGCCTATTTTCAGCCTAATTCTCAGTGCTGATAAGACTTCTGCGCCAGTGGCAGTGAACTCAGCCATTCTGCTCACAGCTCAGAGGCATGGTCCTTCACCCGAATTACATCTGCTTTCCCTTCTGACCCTGGCAATCAGATGCTGGTGATTTCTCAGATCTCGTCCCCTCCTTCTAACCATATACCCCCCGCTGAGCCAAAGGAGGGTGGCAAAGCATGCCTCTTTCAGCCCCAGCCCTTCACAAGGCTGTTGTGGAAAAGCAGCTGGGACAACGGCCGCTGTTGCTCATCTGGGAACTCCCTAGGAGTAGCTGTTAGCTAAAGAGCCCAGGTAACATATCTTGAACGCAGCCATGCCTTAAGGGAGAAGATGGGGCAGGGGATTTCCAGGGATCTGTGAGATCCACTGAATTTGTGGAGCAGCAGATGATGTTTTATGGAGAGAATAAACCTGAGAGCAAGCAAGCAAGCAAGCAAGCAAGGTGATGTCAGTCCCTGTAAACTTAAATCTCACTTTGGTAAACACCATGATAGATTCTCCAAAGCCCAAGCTTCTGAGGCCAGGTAAATGCACAAGAGTCTTTGCTTTCTCTGTCAGAAAGGAAACTCGTTTGCCATCTCTCCTGGCTGAGGAAGAGTGCATGATTCCAAAAGAGAATGCACAGGGAGAAAGCCACATTAAACAAGGGTAGTGACCCGGAGAGCTGGGATCTGATCTCTAATTCTGAGTTCCTGGAAATGACAGTCTGCAGACCTGCAGCTTATCTTTCAGACAGGAGTTCATGCTGCAGCCTAAGCTAAGTCTTGTCCCAACTCATTCTGTAGCCCAGGGCCCTCACCTCATTTCTCTGCAACATGTAACTGTGCTCACAAGTCAAATCTGTTGAGAAGTAGGGAACCATTAACCCATGAAACTGATGGCAGTGGTGAAACGCACTGCTGTTCATCTGCTCTTAATAGAGGGCTAAAAGCCTTTGAAGGGCAGATTCTATATGAGGGGAAGGAGGAGGAAGAAAGGAGGACTGATGAAATGGCATTAAGCCACCCCTGCAAGTCTCCTTGGATTAAAGGCCTTGGCATCATTCTCCTTTTCCAAGGAAAACCACTGGAGCTTCAATTGCTTCACGCTTCTTCAGGAAAACAATGCAAGAGATGCAGAAAATAATAAGCAATCCTGGCAGATTTTTTGCAAACCTTTATTTTTGGCAGCGGGGAAGGGGAACGGGTCAGCTCTTTCCCCAGTTTTCAGCTTGTTTCC
>PPHD01001951.1:829-23329 GCA_002909625.1 Bambusicola thoracicus
GTACTTATAAAGGAGTCTGCTGAAAGTTGTATTACTGGAAGGAGTGACTTCAGCCAGGGGCAGCACCAGGACATGCACAAAAGAGCTACGGGAAAGATAAATTTATCTTCTGTGAAACTTTAAGTCTACTTTTCTGAATTAGTTCAGCTAATCCAATCTGTGAAACACATTTCCAAGAAAAATACTGGAATAGAGAATCAAANTGTCTTAAATCAGTTTACTAGGTGGCAAGAACCTGCTGTGTTGTCTTTGCCTGTGTATACCCATGGCATACACGTTGCTTCTCTGTGCGTACTTATAAAGGAGTCTGCTGAAAGTTGTATTACTGGAAGGAGTGACTTCAGCCAGGGGCAGCACCAGGACATGCACAAAAGAGCTACGGGAAAGATAAATTTATCTTCTGTGAAACTTTAAGTCTACTTTTCTGAATTAGTTCAGCTAATCCAATCTGTGAAACACATTTCCAAGAAAAATACTGGAATAGAGAATCAAAAGCTAAATGTGTGGTCACTGAAAGCCCTTCTAAGCTATGTGTTTTATGTAAGTCTTTTTATTGGATATATTGAATAGTTACAATCCAGAACTCTTCCCTGGGAGAATATTAGTTGCTTTTTGGGCCTTGAGAATTATACTCCTAAGGATTAAATATACTCAGTTCTTGCGTGGCTTCAGATTACCCCATGTTGATTTTTCTCCTTGGCATTCAGCAAAATCATAGCAACAGGAAGAGTTGTCTGGAACTAATGTTGTATGTTGACCCATAAGGTTATAGCATTGTTCAGCTGTAAGTATTTTTTTTTCCTCTATGATGTGTTAGAGGTTTAGTTAATGAGCTGCCAAGTATGATTTCAAATGCTGTAGTAGCTTTCTCAATTTCTGAATGAGCTTTCAAGTACAGGGATTAGTCTCCTGGGTTAGTGGGTGTAGCATGGTCTTTGTCTCAGCTAACTGTGTGAGATCCTGGAAGGAATCTCTCCTTATCATTAATGTGGATGAACTCTGGACTGAATAATCTGCAGAATCCTTACTCAGAGTCAGAGTTTAGGAGGCAATACTTAGGAGGAGTAGGAAGTGTATGTATTCTCACAACTCTGCAAAGTGTTCAAGCTGTAGAGCAGACTGCAGTTAATGTCACCTCTAAAAAGAATCTGTAGGGCTGGGACATGAAGTTAATCTTGGGTGTTCTCAGATTCTGTCCTTTAAGATGAGAAATCAGATATTTTCAGTTGGTGGCACTTATTTGAACTTAACCTGATGTGGATGTTGGCTGGTGATTGGACACACAATTAAGAGATTAACTAAAACCAACTGATCAAACAGTTTTTCTAAGTGAAACATTGTCTGTAGCCTGCAAGTATGATGATGTGATATGCCAGTTCTGGGAGGCATACATCTTGTTGTATAGAATTACTATGGATTAAAAGCAGTATTTCCTTTAAAATAGTAACCATTAACTAACAGGGAACTGGAAGGCAGTATATGTTGCCATACAATCTGATTAATGTGTTAAGTTTTTGAATGTACTATAACTTATCTTGTGTGTGTAAAATGACTTTTGGCCAGGAGTGTCCTTGATTTGCAGTGTTTGATATTTGAGTTGTCATTTTTACTGTACTTTGTTCGCTATGCCTAGCTTCTTCTGTGTTAGGACTAGAAGTGAAGATGGAAGTATGAGTGTAAGTGACATAAATGGAAACTGCTAATTTGTGATGGTCTTGGAGCAGACCAGAGGTTCTCAAACTTTGTCAAAAGAGAAGCGTGTGCCATTGCTGTGCTTTAATTGCTATATGTGAACAGAGATGAAGGTGGTAGCTATTAATGTTGTTACTCATTTTTAAAGGAGTTCTATTTTGGTAGTAGTTAGACACATGGTATACAAAGTATTTTTATATTTCTAGTTGTCTTCTGACTACTTTGAATAAGCACAGGTCTGAAAACATCCAGCTTTCCAGCAAATATAAGATTAACAAAGGATCAGATGGCTAGGTGTGTTTCATGTGTAGACTGAATACACGCGGGGCATGTTTTCAGTTAGGCTCCTGCTGCTCAGTGACTGCAGAAATCAGTGGATGCTTCTTCGGTAGCATCTTCAGTAACTCTCTTGCTGTTGTAATTGATTTTTTTTCCTCCAGATTTGTTGGCATGAACTTGAAAAACTACGTATGCCGATCTGAAAGTGTGTTAAGAAAACTCAAAGATAGCAGTACTTTTCTTAAAAAGTCTCTAATTCTCAGTCATCATTAAATACTATTGATATGTTAAGTTTTTTTAGAAATAATAAATTTAATGATGTATTTAATATATAAAAGTAGAATGAGTTAATATAAGCTGAAGAAGCAGGTGAACTTCCAACTGCTGTGGGTTGACAAAAAATCAAAGCTTTCCTAGTAAATTAAAGAATATGCATTTATATTAATTAGGTGGAATTTTAATGCCACCAGCATTCACAGTTGACAAATTCTATACAATATAGTTGAAAATCCATTTGATATAGTTCATGTCTTCCTAGGTCTTCATCCTCCAGGCCCTCCTTTAGCGAGACCTATTCTTCCTCGAGAAAGAGGAGTTGTGGATAGAGTTATTGAATATTTGGTTGGTGATGGTCCTCAGAACAGGTAAGACATTGCTTAAGGGAGTATGCAGATACTTGAGTTAGGGAACTTAAACCCCCCCCCACCTTTTTTAATCAGTAGGGTCAAGACTAAAAGTATTGTGCGTTTTTTAAATGAAATGGCTGCTTCTTAGTGCTTCATGAAATCTGTAGGGAAAATGGTAACCACTTTGAATGGTATTAGCTGTGATACAAAAATAAAAAAAACCTTGATACTCAAGTAGGCGAATAAATTGTTCAAGAAACCCAACCATTTAGTTATCTTAGCACCTCAGCTTTATTACCATTATAAATGCTTTGCCTTCAGAACTGTCCAGACATATCAGAACTGCCATATTAACCATGGTCACTAATGTAGTACAAATATTTAAATGGTTTTGCTGTTACTTGCTGAAAATGCTGGTATCAAAAGTCTATTCAACTATGAACTTGAAGTTGTAGCTGTTTCTAAACCAACTTGAAAAATTATTGTTAAGTATACAGATTTGGTTGGCCTTAAATAGTCAGAATTTCATTGTGCAAATTAATTTTTAAGGCTAAATATCTAAGCTATTAGTGACTTAAGTAAAATGCTTCTCCTGCCTCAGGATGTTATTACTTAAAGGTACAAAATTAAGTATTAATGTTTTTCTAGGTATGCTCTTATATGTCAGCAATGTTGTTCTCACAATGGTATGGCTCTGAAGGAGGAGTTTGAATATATAGGTAAGAAGTCATCTGTAGCAGACTATCATAGTCGGCTTGTTTCATAACATGTTTTGATTAAATGCTCAGCGGACCCTGTGAAAATGCCACTTCATGTGCGAACAGTTTTATGGTAACTTGCTACTCTGTAACTGAAGATTCACTTTAAGATTTGAAGAGGTACTTCACTGCAACCTCCCGGCCCAGGATTCTGTGCAGAAAAGTACTCAGTGGAAATAAACCTCCTTTGATACATCCCTGAGAATTGCTATTGACTTTGAGTGGTTCTCAGAAGGGTTTAATGTTGAGAAATGATCTGGCATTAAAGTACCAGAACTTAAAATTTTGCTTTGGCAAGAAGATCTTGGGGAAATATCGGAAAAGGAGTGGGAACAAGCCCTGGGAGGCTATATGTGAATTGATGGCTGACAATAACTTAAGACAGACACAGCTCATTATTGAACACAGATGTTTTATTTTGCCTCCTTTCTACCACAAGTGTAAGCCTGATGTTTGAAAAATGAGAGAATGCTAGATAAGTCTATTTAATCTTGTTTCTCTTAATTTTGTGGGATAATATACAGCACTGTAAAAGAATAAGATGAAAGCTTCCTCTGAGTCTGAATGTATTCAGTCTATATGTCATCCTAGCTCAAGTGTATTCACAGTTCTAGTGTGCAAGAGGTGACCATTTCCCTCCACTTGCGTCTTGGTGAAAATATGTGTTTAACTGTTATGTGGTATACAATACTTCAGAAGAAAATTGCCTTTTCTTAATTAAGGATCACTGGAGCTGAATGCTCCTCTAAGAGCAAATAGTGAGGAAATATATTAGGGTCCACAGCATCCCTTTACTTGAAAGACAGGCACAGTGGCATCTTAAGAAAAGTCATCTGCCAGTTTAGGTCTTTTGCAGGAAAGAATAGAGCAGTATGTGATGACAACTCATGATACTGACTTGCATTATTTTGTGGTCAAATATTTCATAATTATGAGCAAAAATACCTATGCAGAAGTGCAGCAGGGCTGAAAGCAAACAGGTATTTAATAAGTAAATGGGTGCTGAAGGGGGAAAAAGACAACAAAGCTAAGTAGAACACCATAAATTTGATGGGAATAAGCTTAGGTGTTGATAGTCATTTAATTCTATTTGTAATATTTTAGACAGACAAGATATTGTGCAGGACTAGGGTGAAACGTGAAATCGGTTAGTGAGGTTATTTACTGGATGTGCTTTTGTGCAGCATTTAGGTGTGCCTACTGCTTTTTCCTGAATCCTGCAAGAAAAACGAGACCTCGGGCTCCACGGCTACCAGATTTCAATTTTGAAAAGAAGCAACTTCCAGAATTGCAGTCGGAAGCAGAGCGTCCAGAATCAAGAGAGAGAGAACCACAGGGGAATCAGCAGACAGAAGGTATGTGCTAATCTCATCAAGTCTGCTTATTTAATGCCCAATGAAATGGCTATTTCCCCACGTGTGCTGGTATTGAATGTGCCAACTTTTATTGATATGTAATGTCTGTAAGTTTGTCTGTACTGTACATTGGGATTTCTCTGCCTGGGTGTTTTTTTTCTATAGAAATAGCTTCATAGTAGGTACAGTCTATAATTTTTCCAATCTTTCTGTCCCTGCTTTTCGCTTAACTTGTTGATGCTGTTTTTGGTCCCTAACTCCAAAGTTTCTTGATATCATGATATATGTCCAGTGCAAATGATGTCACAGCAAAATTATTTATACCACCGTTACTGATAAACGCATGGAAAACAGCACAGGAAATAAGGAGGGAATACATCTCAAAGTGGTTAACTTCAACTCTGTTCTGCAGGTCATTTGTTTAAGTTGCGTTGGAATTTCTGCCTTTGTTCCTTCTGCTGTTTTCCTCAGGGCAGGAAAATCTAGTAAAAACTGCCTCGTTTAAAATCAGGGAGTTCAAAGACAAATTGTCAATTTTAATTTAACATAGTTCCTTTTGAGTCGTTTTATAGTCTGCAGATACAGTAGGCATCTGGTGTACAGCCAACAGGAAGATGCAGTGTTTTAAAAGACTTCGGAAATTATGATTTTGAACCAAAGAATCTCCAGTTGGCTACATACTTGAATACGTACTGGCATTTTGCATTAGTTCCAATCAGGGAGTATGTTGGAAAAAGTTACCTAAGATGGTGCAGACCTGATATTCAGTATGGAAGCTCATCATCTGTAGTAGACTGTCAAATCGTAACATAACACTTGTTTACTCTTTAACACTAAGTACAAAATGGCCCCAGCCGTACCTTCTGGCATGGGAATGCTGATTAAGACTGGTAAGGAAGACTTATCTAGCTGTAGCCATCTCTGTGGGTGTGGTCTGATGAAAGATGCATTGCAGGGAAAACTTGCTTGGCTTCTTTTCCTGTCAAAGCAATGCTTTTAACAGGGCAGCTTGCCTCAGCTAGTTTCAGTGTAGATCCCCAACCAGTTGTTGGCTCACCTGAAAGGATAATTCCTGCTTTGTACATATCATGGAGCAACATGCAGGAGGGAAGAAATTCCTTCTGACATGGATTGAAAAGCTCCACATTCAAGTATTTGTTGGTTAAGACAGCATATTCTATTTCTCTGCCCTTGTGTTTGCCTCCATGCCACAGGTTACAATCTGCCTTAAGTATGTAAGTGTAGCCATCTCTAACAGTTTTATTCACACAACTGAGGAGACAGAGAACTGTGGTAGAATGACAACAGAGCTTAGTGTACTTAACTACTTAAATGTGCTTTTATGACAGTAGTATTGAAACAAGAACTAAATCAGATCTGTGAAGCCAGACCATGCAAATTTCACCTTTGCCCTCTAATTATCTAAGCTTTTCAGTGAATAGTGGGTGGACTGATAAATTCATGGCTACTTTTAAAGGCAGAAAAAGACATTTTTTGTTAATGGGATCTTCGAAACCCAGGTTTTCTTCTTCTGTATGAATCAAATGGAGAAGCTGCTGCAGACTGATATTTAACTCTTGGAGATGTGTGCCTTGAGGGCATCTGAGTAATGTTCAGCTGCAGCCTTTTAGAGGTTTTGAGTGAAGGTGTGCTAATTAAGCTAGTATTATCTTTTGAAGTAATGTTTATCAAAGTATACTTGTAATGGGTCTGACCTACTGAGTCTGTTTATAGAAGTTGTAAAAAAAAATAAACCAACAAAAAAGCTTTAAGAATTAGTGTGAGTTTTTGATTAGGCAGTTGAAATGTGGGAGTGAAAATTCTGTGAAATACTGCTTTTTTCTAAAGTAAAATTTTCAGGAAAAACCAGCTTTTTTTTTTTTTTGTAGAAGTGATATTTTTGATTTACCTTTAACACTGAAAATTACTATTTTTCTGGTTGTGGTCTTGGTATTTTGGTGTGCTTCTTTAACTTAACAAAAAAACAACAGCAAAAATTAAACTGCTGTGGGGGGTCATTTCCTCGTTATCTTTTCCTGCTAAGAAGTATATGCTGAAAATGTTTGGGGGAGAAATTAGAAATAAGAACTTGGTCTACTGACTTTTGTTTCTGTGTGGTTGAAATACCTGATCTTTTCTGAATGTTTCATCTACTAAGTATGAACCGTTCTGTTTTGATAATTAGGAAGCAGCCAGGAATAGAGTATGCGTTAATATTTAACATAGCTAATATCTGAGGAATGTCTTGCTGATGTAATGTATTCTACCCTGTCTGTCACTGTACATTAACTGCCTGTGTCCTGCCTCAAAGTAATCTCTTATGAATGAGAAAATATCATTTTCAGTAAATCACTTTTTCCATCAGAACCCTAATTTGAAGCATAACTCTGCTTACTGACAGTTGGGCTTTATTAATAAATGAGCATCTTCCTTGATTGTAATTTTAAGCTGTGAAGGTATAGCTCTGGGGAAGGCTTTTGTTCACTGTGGTAATATAAATGCTGTCATAGCAAGAATAGAATATTTTCACTGAGATGTAAACAAACATTAACATCAAGAAACCAAACTCACCACAGTATTGACAACACAGGGATATCCAACTCTTATGTGTAATTTGTTTAAACCATAGCTATAGAGCTTGAAGAAATTGCAAGCTAATGAGATGTGGAAGTGCTATAAATATTTTTTACCAGTCAGCTACTTTACTTATGAATAGAGCATGAAGCTCAATCTTTTTTCTGCTGCGTGCTCTCACAGTGACAAGCATGCTGCATGCTACTCCAATGGATAAGAGATCTGAAGAATGGTTGTGTGGACTGCTACTGGCACTGAACCTTGGATTTTGTAATCCTCTGGAAATATGAAGTCATCAGCTGTCAATCTGATGCAGATTACTGGCACAGACATTATGCTTTGCTATTCAGCAGTGTAACTTGGGAGATTTTAGTACCAGAATGAAACAAAATACTTCAGTTCTTAAAAAAAGAATTGGTCTAGATTTTTTTTATTTTTCCTGTCAAAGACAGGTCTCTTCTGAACACAGAAGTATTCGTGTTTGGATCTTATATGGGGGGAGGAAGAGACACCAGGCATTACTTTCAGCTTTGTGATTCATTCTGCCTTCCCCATGTTAGGCACTTCTGCTCTATTCTTGTTGAAGGTTTATCGTTTAGCAACATTTTGAATGTTGAAATTACACTTTGACAGCATGAGTATGTTGTGGTGAATATCTGGTGCTGATGTTCATTAGATGTTTGAACTTCAGATCTCAGGTTTGCATGGAGTTCCCTGTCTGTCTGAATATTCCACAATTATTTAATGCTTTTGGCATATAAGCAACTGTTAGTACATTTGAAAGGATTTCTATTTAGAAGGCAGATGCAGAAACTTGGTTTGCTCTTCAACAGAAGTGTTTACAGTGATACTGTTCTCAAAAAATAATTCTGTTCTGAGCTGATGCTTATTTGAGTTCTACCAGAAGTAGAGCTTGGCTTTGGACAAGTGTTTCAGATGGAGCAGAAACATTAGGAATAGAACGGGTAGAGGACAAAACTAAGGAGTAAGTTGGTCAGAATGGTCTTTTTACTGTGGTTTTATTAATAATGGAGTGGACAAATTCAGTTTGAGTATAGGCTTGCTTCTTTATTAAGTATTCTCTAATTTCACAGGACAGTGTGAATATGGTGTATCTTTGTAAGCTGATTTGTCACTTAAAATAAGCAAATTTCTGCCTGCTGTGTTTTTTCTGCAATCCAGTTAACGTGGCTACAGAGTTCTGTGATTTCTAAGCAGACCTGAGTCAGCTTACCTGGAGTTCAATGACTTGTTCACTATTCCTTTAGTTTAAAAATTGCATTGTTTTTGTCTGCAACATGAGTATTCAAATCTACTTAATCTAGTAGTGATGCAGTATTGTGATTATCACTGGTTGTCCAATGAAGTACCCTCTAAAAAGAGGATTACATGAACTCATTCAGTGTGAAGTACATGTGCTTTGTAAGCAATAAGCAGAAATGTTACAAAAAAGGGAACTACTGTAGCCGAAACCAGGGTTTTTAAAGTTGCAACCATACAGTTCTTAAATTTGCCTTAAACCGTTGTAGAGCAGTTTGCTGTTGATCATGTGTAGCTGCATTCTTCAACTAAATCTGGGATTCATGATTAATCATCAAGAATGCTACCTTTCTTTTGTCATCTTTAAGTTTACTTAGGGAGCTTTCTCTTAGCTACTGTTCCTACAGTAATGTAAGCCACTCGGTATTAAGTTCAAATTCCACTAATCAGTGCATTTAAAATGGAATCAGTGTGTATATTTAATAAAGATTTATCATGTTTATAAGTGGAGCTAGCAGTACCATTTACTGTGACTACCATGGCTTCCTGATTAAAGAACCTACTCTTTAGTCCCTTAACTTTGTCAGACCTTAAGCTATTGTGCTGAATTTCCAGCTAAGGTTTTCTGTTTTAAACTGAGAGTTTCAGCAACTTCACAAAGTTTCTTTAAAATGAAGTGACGGGAAAAGTCATGTAAAATAACTGACTGGTTTCTTTAGGGAAAGTGCCTCTGTTTTTTGGTAGGTTAAAAATAAGGCAGTTCTGCAGAATGCTGAGCGTTGCTGTTAACATTTAACAGGACTACAGGAATGGGCAGACAAGTAATGGTTGGGCTACACTACAGAAGCATTGAGGGCATGGAGTTGTTTTCCTCCGATCCTCTACTTTCTTTGTCACTCAAGCTTCAACAGCTGCAGTAAAGATCTAATGTAACTTAAGTGTGGAGGGGCTGAAGCAAGAAAAGGCATAAACTCATTCGTAGTATCCGAGACTGAAGAAAAAAAGCAGAGGCGAGACAAGTAGCAAGGTCAAGAATATTCAGTTTTTTATTGGCAGTTTTCAGATGTTGAACTAGACTGTTCTGTTTTTTCCCTCATTTTCTAATTGCCTGGCTTCTTATGTTTAAAGTAGTTTCCACCAAGTAGAATATTTTAGAATGTATTTGTATGGAGGTTCAACTTGAATAAGCCATACAGTTTGTATTGCTTCCATTACCAAGAATAGAGAAACTGGACTACCACGATGTCTACTTCTAGCAGTGTCTCACATTAAATGAATAAGTCTAGAAATGTTCTGTTGAGTATGAACGTATACAAATAATATGTACTATTTTCAGAGGGGCCTGAACTCTTTCCTGTAGCAGTTCCTTTTTTCTTTATAGGTTTTAGCTTTGGCAGTTGAGAACTTTACGTAATGACTAGTTGAGACCTGTATATGATTGCAAAATATTTTCATGCGCACTTTAGAAATACTATCTGTATGCTATTTGTGAAAATAGTTATTAGATTTCTTTTCTGTCCACAGAATCTGAAGGAGTGGCTCAGCAAATTGAGACAAATGAGACAGACGAGAAAGCACCAAGTGCTGAGCAGCTGAATGATAGTGTTGTTGAAGAAGTTGAAAAAGAAGCAGCAGAAAATGTTTCAACAACCGAAGACTCTATTTCAGATTCTGCTATTTCAACTGAACAAAGTGAAGAATCTTTAGTGAAAGCAGAATAAAGTACTTCAAGTGCCTTCTGTAGCTAGTTTTTAGCTTTGTTCATGCCTGTTGTTACTATTCAGGTGAGCTTTTTTTAAATGGTACAACTTAAAAATCTCGCTTGAGCTTAAACTGCCTCAACTGTCACGGTATGTCAAAGCTTTGTGTAAAAGTGGGTATTGTAAATTAAGCATGTCTTTAAGTTAACTCACAGAATGTATAGTTGGTTGAAGTCTAACAGTCATAGACGTTGTTCACTTTGCATATTAGAAAAATCAAGCTTTTAAGTTTTATTAAAGGTGACCTATAACTTGGCATCTCTTTAGCTGTCAATGAACAACTACTGGCCCACAGCTGATCTAGTAAGTTTGGTCTAGTGAACTTAGATACCTTTTAATGTTTCCCTACTGAAGTAAATTGAGTACATCTTAAATACAGATGTTTACAAACTGAAGTGTCATCCGACATTGGGCTTAAGCATTTGGAAAGTGTCATTACAGTAGTGTTGGTGTTATTCATAGCTTAACTTTTTGACTGAATTGAGTTAAATGACACTCAAAAATGGCATCTCCTTTGGTATTTGCATTGCAGATGAGCCAGAGGCACTTACATACAGATCTGTTTTGTGTTTACATAAAATATAGAAAGTCTCTGCACTTGATTGTACTTGAATATGAAGCACTATTTATACCTGTATAATAATGACAAGATATAAGTGAATCTTGTGCCTTTGTGTATTTTGTTAAAGGAAAATAAAGATATCTAGCAGCAAACTTGCTTTGTGGTTCCTAGAACGCTGTATCCATGCAATTGTTCCCATTAGCTGCTTCAGGGGGTCTAGAAAAGCTGTTAAAGATGACAGAATAAGAGTGGCTTGTGTTGGAAGGGATCTAGTTTCAACCCATATTTTTGTAGAGAAAGATATAATTTTAACTTGGTAATTTTTCAAGGGTTTAAAGTTATGGTACATGAGATTAATTTGCGTGTCAGTTCAGGCTAATATGACTCCAGGCTTTCCTCAATTTACAGTAAGCGTTTACACGTTATTCATGCCAAGTATGTGTGCTCCAGTCCTGACACACTTGAGAGGAGAGGATTTTGTTTCTGCAGCAGGTGCTTCTTGACTTCCATTTACTGCAATAGAGGCGATAGTAAAATAATAAATAAAAAAAGGCCTGTTCAAGAAGCATGTCAAGGAAACAAAACTTATTTTGAGTCATGTCTCTTTGACCCCCAAAAACTTGAAGTAGGATTATATAAAGCAAAATTTGGAATTTTGCAAATTGCTAGTGATATTTAATGCAGTTGCAGCCTGACTCTCAAAAGATGAGAGGAGATAGAAGAAAGCAAGGGAAAATAAAAACTACAGTTTCAGTTTTAGTTGTATTCTGACTCCTGTAGGTACTTGAATCTCATTTATTTCAGAAGTACTTGAAAACCTGGTCTGTGAATGTCTCACTGAATTGTGAGAGATGTTATACAATTTCCCTTTCTTCCTGTGGCTAGATGGAGAGCAAAACCTTGAAGTGGTATAATAAACAATTGGGAAGCTTATTGATGTTGGGTTTTCATTGTTTCTGAAATTCTGTGAGTAATTTCTGGGATTTCCTTTTATTCAAATATTGTGTATGTGTGTGTGTGTGTATATATATATATTAGAAAGGAATTATCTGGGCTACCTAAAAACTGCTGTGAAAGACAAGTAAGTGTAGTTCAAAACAAAGTGAGTCAGCTGGTCAATTTTAAAAACATTTCAGAACAGAGAAGTGAGGAAATGCTACTTTTTAGAGTAAACACTACAATATAGAAGAATACGATTGGTTGCCCTTAGATATTTTGACAGAAGTAGATGATTTAGTGGAATGAATCCTAGTACGAAGGTGGTTTGTCTCAAGAAAGCTGTTTGGTTTACAAGCAAGAAAAGCAGAAGCTGACAAGGAGAAGGAAAGAGAGATGATATGGAAGTTGCCTCCATTTACAGGCTGGTTTAGATATTATCAAAAACATGACGCTAGGAGTGCATATGCTTGCCTTGAAGTCACAATCAAGAAGGTTGTACTGCTTGTGGTGCTGGAGCAAATCCAATGAAAAGTCTTAAAGAACAGAACCATGAGGCGACACCAGTTGGTGCAGGATGGAAGGGGGGAGTGTTTTTGTCTGACTGGACAAGGCCTTGAGACAGAGAAGGTAAGACCTTGAGAATGCTTCTAATTTCAGGAATGGTATCAGAGTAGTGCATGACAGTATATATCCCAGGTTAGTATCTTACATTAGAAATATTGTGTCTTTGCAATTAACAAAAAAATTCTATCAAATAAACTTGCTTGTTTTAGACTTAATCCCCAAATTATTGGGTAATGTTAACTTGGTAGAGTAAGACCTTTTAGCTGCTACTAGAGGCAAACATTATGAAGTTGCTTTTTTCCTTTTTATTCAAATAAAAACATAGAAATTCTTTTTTTACTCCTGAATCTAACAGTGATTACTTCTTGTAGCAAACTACTAACCTTGAGAAGGTTGGGAGAAAAACCTTCATGTGATTGGTTTTCCAACTGGTTTTCCAATTGGTTTTCCAAAGGACTTTCCAAAGTCCTTTCTCCTTCATGTGATTCTGCCTTGTCTTAGCAATATTCACAGACTTGTGAGTATGTGGGGATGGGTGAATGGAATAGATGAAGCTGCTCATTATTCAGTAGTTAAAATCTCAAGTGTGTTAATCTTCATAAACTCTTTAGTACAACAGTACTGGAAGTTTAAAAAAGCAAATAAAATACAAAAGCACCTTGTACATAAAGTTATTCTGGAGTGAGGCTTTGTTAGGTCTTCCACCATGAGGAGGATGGTCCACAGGTGTATGGCCTTTCTGTGGAGATTTCACTAAAAAAGTAAATAACCATGAAGATATGATTTGCCAAAAATTTCTAAATGTTATTTGACCAGTACATTGAATGTTTTCAAGCAAAGTCTGGGCTCTCACTTCCTTCTATATCTTGCTGATGTTTTTCATGTGTAGTACCTCACAGATGTTCTTTCCTATTCAGTTACATGGTTGAAAATTAGCACTTCAGCATTCCATTACTTTCTGAAATTAAGTAAACCTGTCCGGGTTCCTGGCATAGTGAGCTGCTGAAGTTTCACACAGATATGTGTTTCTAGAGTATTTATTATTTAATGGACTAACAAACCCTACAAATATAGAATATAGCATGTAAAAACTAGGAAGAAAGTGAGTTGACAGTGAATAACCTCAGACTGAAGGTTTGGAGGTTCCTACTGATTTGGACAAAGTCTTGCAGTGGTCAAAGGTTACAAATGGGGATTGAGAAGTCAAGATTATTCACTGGTCAGTGGATACTTTTTCACATGTCTTTCCTGCTTAAAAACATATTAGATGATAAGATTAAATGAATTATCAAATGATAATTCATGAAAGAGTTTTTGTCAGGAAGTTTCGATACAATGAAAACGTTTGTGAGCCTGTTAATTACCAATCTGTGGAAGTGGTCTCATCTTGCGGTTTGTGGTCGTTAGGTGGAATTGGCAGTTTTCAAGTTTGTGGAGGGTGATGAAGGTGAGGAATTACAACCAACTCTTCCCATAATTGTCCCTACTGGACTGATTGGCGCAGGACTTTGCCTTCCAGGTCTTGTTGTGTAATAATGCATTACAACAGTTGTGAACTTCCATCGGAAATGTTCCATGCTTGAGATTGTCTTCTAGACCAACTGCTTAGAGTCTGAAGCCTGGTTCTTCACGGGAAAAAGACGGCATTCCAAGTAGGCTGGAACTGTTTGACACATGGTCGTTATTTGTCGGCAATTTGTTTATACAACAGAAAGAATAAGTTGTAATAGCTTTTAAGAATGAAAATTGCTGCCTTCTAGCATTTAAAAATAAATAAATACATTGAGTCGTCTCTTACGATCACGAGTCTCAAGGAATTTGACTTCTCTCCCCCGCTGCTTTTGATTTGTGAACCTCTCTAGGGTCCTGTCAGGTCACATTCAATCTTTCCTCTGCAAGAATAAGACCTACAGAGGTGTATGATGGGCAGGATAGAGAGATGGGTTTTAAAATGAAACTTATTGATTATACAATAATTTGCTCCCAAACCGTGCGGTTTTGAGATTAAAGCAAACACTCTTAAGATTCTTGATAGATTATCTAACCTGGCAACGGTGCAAAATCCAAAGCACTGAATCATAATATAGCCCTTTCAAGCTTGCATAAAATCAATTTGATCACGACTTAATTTTTTCATAGCAGGGAGGGTCCTGACCAATTCTTGTAATACTGGTTATTCCTTACCGTAGTCACCGTGGGAACAAACCTGCTTCAGTGCTACTTCTGAGCAGGCCTAGCACCGTGCTGCTAAGCGTTCTGTGTATAGCTACTGATGTTCTTCCAAAAGGATTTTGTAAGCCTTTTCCACTGTGAAATCGTGTTCTCTTTCTGTTGTGTGAGAAGAATTATATGCAAAAGCAAGATTGCAACTGCCGGAGAGAAATACATGCTGCAAAAATTCTGAAGTAATTGGATATGGGAGGAAACAGTGGGTGCAAATACTGGAGATCTGGCAATTTAGAAAGTTCAATTTGTGAATTCAAACTCAACTCTAGATTTGTAACTTAAATTGAAATAATAATTCTTTCTCTTGCTTTCTCTGTTCTACTGCCCAAATGAAAATAGAGATGCTGTATCTGTGGAATGCTCAAGCTACAGAGACCTTCCAGCTATCCTAAAGTAGTCTGCTTTTTTAATTCCTTGCATTGCTCCAAGGAGTTCTACTT
Source organism: Bambusicola thoracicus (assembly GCA_002909625.1). Taxonomy (NCBI): domain Eukaryota; kingdom Metazoa; phylum Chordata; class Aves; order Galliformes; family Phasianidae; genus Bambusicola; species Bambusicola thoracicus. The sequence goes on from PPHD01001951.1 coordinate 15,865, forward strand.
AGTTGAAGAAGCTTAATTTTGAATTGCTCTGCGCACAACATTTTACACAAGCACCAAGAAAATGATATTTAAGAAAACTGTTCTATGCTGTGTTTTAGAGGAAATGTGACGGTTAGTATCTCTTAGTGAATGTTTGCACTCGTATCCTACGTATTTTGTAAATCAGACTTTGTTTAAACAGGAGGTCCCGTATATTTATTGTTTTTCTGTTATTGTAACAGCCTTGTTGCAAAGGTTTTGTGTGCCTGTGGAGTTTGTAGCATAGCTAACGTCTTTATTCAGGAGTATCCTGAAAAGAGGATAAAGGAGAATCTTAGCAGTGGTCTTGATGAACAGTTGCATTACCTGCAGTTGAACCTTTGTTAAAACCAATGGCAAAGTGAATTCTTAGGGTTCGATAGATTTTGTGAAATGTTGCCTATTGGACAGCATTTATTGTTCTCACCTTTTCCGCTTGTGAGAAGATACTTAAACTTTTGCCCTCTCTTTTGAGATCTGATATTTTCCCAATTAGACAAATCCTTAGAAATATGAAATTATGTAGGTTGCTCTGAAAATAATGTCTTCTATTTATTTCTATAACAACTACAACAGATACAAAGAGCATAATAACACTATTTGTTAAAGCAAACCATGAGCTACAAAATAGTATTTTTTCAACACAGTCACCACCATTAACTATATATTTTCACCAATGATGTACAAGAGCCTGCATGCTGCACTTGTAAAAATGCACCAGTGGAAGTGACCTGCTGTTACCACTGCTGAAATGCTCCACTCAGTGCCTCACTGTGCTCACATCCACTGGTTGGTCTCCATCAACGTTCCACAAACATCAGTGCATGACAATGAGTGCAAGTTTTTTTGCATAGAGGAATTTAATTCCACACCTTTGCTTCCATATGTACTTCCATGTCAGAGGCCACGTTTCCAGACTGCTCCTTCTGCTGCTATCTGTCGTAGGGCAAAGAAATTGAGTGGAATATGGGTGGGAGTGTTCAACCTCTACTGCCATACCACCTACATCCACCTCTGCTTTTGTGGGCCAAAACAATAAAATAGGAGGCACTACTTTCGGAGCATCTCTGGTATGTCGGTAGTTGTTAAAAGTTATACTGCCCTTGCTGTCTATGTAATTTTTAAGGGATAAAAAAACAACCAATGGGGTTCTGAAAAAGGTACTTGATATTCACCTGATTCACTTTATGATGGTGGCTGGAGCCAGGGGCAGGTTGGTCTGTGTAGGAGTGATGTGCTTTTAAGGCAATGATAGTTTTTAGTGGTTCACTCTATGCTGGCTGTACTCAGTCAACCTGGATTTAATGTTTTGTTGTATAAGGCCTTTGTACGTCACAAAAAAAAACATGTCAACATCACTGCTTCTTTAGTGCAACCATACTCTCACAGCCAGAGGGATGTAGGTAGAAAGGTTGTTCAGGGTTAAGTTCTGATGAGACCCATGTATCTATCTGTGCTGCCAACGGTTTTGAGTTCCTGACTGATGGCATCCAGAGCCAGCTACCCTCAGAGATCGGGCTGGCAGGATGCTGTGTGTGCTGTGAAGGAGAGGTGCTGATAACCTGCCTTGACTCAGTATAAAGAATTGTGTGGCAACTTCAGGGGGGGACTGTGGAGTTGTGAAGATGCCGACTTATGCCTATGCTTCCAAAGACACCTTTTGGGGTGGGTAGTGCAGGTTTTATTGGATCTAAATGGTGATTTATGTCCTTATTCTTGCATTATTGTCCTCGAGGTACTGCCCTGTGTCACAGGGCTGTATTACCTAATTTTTTCCAGACTGTTTCATTTTCATTAGTGCAGCTGCTTTAGCTTGTGATCAGTGTACTGCCCCTCATTGATAATCCGAGGGAGTATTAGCTGCACAGAACTGACACCTAACCCTGTCAGTCTGCCTGATTGACCCCTCAGCTTCCGAAACATGGGTTCATTTTTTTTTTAAAACCCGGGTTAGCCCTACATCCATTTTCACACACATTCCGGGCAGTTTAAAGGTTGGTCAGAATTGAATATTGCTCTTTCAAATTTGATAATGTATGAGTACAGAACTGTGACCTTTGATACACAGTAATACATCAACATGACATGAGCAGTAAGTGCAGCAATTACCTTTACTACGCTTGAGATTGTGCTTTAGTTCTCATCTGGTAAGCAATTATTTCAGGAAAAAAAAAAAAGGGATGTTTCCAAGTTAAATATATTTTGCAAATAGTGTAAATGTGGAAATTAATCTTTGGATGTGTTTTGACTTACAGGTGGATGTTTTCAAATGAATCTTGGCTTCTAAATTAACACTGGTTCAGAAGTTGTTTCATGGTACTCTTTCCTGAGAGACTACCTTTAACCCTTTTTGTTGTGCTCTGCTGTGATCAGTTTCATGTTCTGATTCATGGCCTAAGAGCCCTGCAAGCGGTTAGCACGTTGTGTTTCCATTGCTCACGATGCATTATCATCACGCACGTAACTTTTATGAATACAAGTCCACATGCTTTTTAAGTCTCTTCAGTCACCTTGTGTTGGAGGCTGAGTTAGCTTCTCCGTCAGCACCTCATCTGTTTTCTGAGCATAAACAAGTTTTCTTCCTCACCTGTTGTTATAAATTATGAGCATAATGGCAGTGCCAACCTGGCAGACACTGTGAGAACCCAAATCAGTACTCATCCAAAAAGAGCCAAAAGCCTCTGGAAATCTGAGGAAGGGAGAGCTGATAGCAGTTGTGGTTTCTGCTCTGTAGGTTCAAAATCAGAATTAAATTACTGTGTTATTCTGAACAAGCAGCTGAATCACCACTGCATGGTGACTTTGCATCTCTACTGTCTATCACGAGGAAAACTTGAAGGAAGTTCTGTAAGATCTGCTTCCTCAGCAGCTGAGTGCTGAGCTTTGTTGCCTTGCTGGAGTTGTGTGCTGAACTTTCTCCTCTGTGAAGATTGTAATTTGTAATTCAGGAGCTGGGAAGTGTTCTGCTCTATACTGAGATGGCTAGAAAAATTTCCTGGAGGAGGAACAACCTTTCTGACAGCAGTTAGAAAACTTGACTAAGTAAGGTTGTTGATCCTCCGAGAGGAACAGCAAAACATGTGCATTAGATCATTATGTAAATTGGTCCTAACCAAGCAACTGCTCTGCAAAGCCCCTTTCTTGGTTGGGTTTGTTTCCACAGGGAGTTCCCCTGGCCATGGCATAGGCGGGTGGCTGCCTGCAGGCAACTGTGGCAACCCGTGTACGTTGCTGCACATTGTGATCTGTTGAGTCTTGTTTGCTCACATTGAATTTATTACTTCTAGTAACAGCTTAGGCATCTCTTATTCTTCTCTGTAAACAATACTGTATAGTAGTAATCCTTTGTAATTGTTACTATTTTTTAAAGAACTGACAGCACTGGTATTCTCCAATGACAGAGTCCCACTCAGAATCTGGAAAATATTCCCTTTCATATTTTAGAGAAGGGAGTGGATATGATATGTTTTTTTCATTGTTCCTACTCTAACGATGGGTAGAACCGTTCTTAATTTATTTTTAAAGCTAGGATTTTTGTTGGTATCAGCTATTCGGTTTTGTGTTGCCGGGGCCCTTTGAAAGGCAGGGAATGACAGCACGGTTGTGGAATATATTTTCTTCTCAAGGCTTATCTTTAAACTTATAGGTTTGCAATGGTGAAAGCTTTCAAGAAGGAGCCTGTTAGACTGCTGACCAAATGGTGAGCAGCTGAAATGTAGGGACACTTGATGGAAATTACTCAACTATGTACAACTTACTAAGAATACTCCTGGTACGCTATAATAAGGCATTATGCTCATCTAGTCATGGAAGCCTGATCTATTTGGTTTCAAAACCTCAGATGCTTTAAGAACTTTCAGAAGATGCATTACAAGCAAGCGCAGTGATTCTGGGGGATGGAATATTGTTAGCCATTGTGAGCGGTAGTGAAGGAGCCTCAGGATGTATAATGTGATAGATGCAATTTTGTTGGATTTTTTTTTCCAAGGCCAATTTAATTTTGATTTATTTGCCTCATTAACCCAAGGATTCAGAAAATTGAATGCCACCTGAGTGAGGTATTATTAACGCTAGTGAAATATCTTCAGAATTGTTCCATGCTTATAAATTGGTCTTTTGAAAGCATTTTAGAGGCATAATGATACCGTTGTGAAAGTGTACAGCATCATTTAAAAATTGCAAAACGCTTATTTGATTCTGGAAATCAGACTTGGTCACCTGATTTAAATGTATACTGATCTATTATTTATGCTTTAAAAATAGAGCTGATAAAAAACATAAGTGTTCTTGATATTATATTTTGTCATATCTAGCTAGAAAGATTGAAACCCAGAGAAACAATTTTCTGAAGAAATGAAATAGTGTGCCCTCCTGAACCCCTGGGGAAAATAGCCTCTCTGTTTGCTCAGACTACGAAGCAGTAAAATCATATAAGTAAAACACACAGCCCATGTCACATTCCTATTTGTGCAGTTTGGAATGATGCTTTAAAAACATTTTCTAGTTATTTTTGATAAATAAATGGTGCAAATAACATCTGCAAGCCAACCCTGCTGATGTAAGATTTTTCAAATCAGGTTTGTTTGTCAGTGTAAGTCAGAAAATTGCCTTGCAAAAATAAAGTTGTATAACTCCCCAAAAATATGCAAAACAAATGTACGTGAATGCCTTGCTCTCCTGTTACCTTCTCTCTAAGATGGTAACACTGAATCTCTACCATCTTTGCGTTTGGTCTTGGAAGGTAGCTTGGTAAAGTATCAAAAAGCTCAGTTGCTAAACACAGATGTGTGTAGATGTGTTGAATATCTGGATGCTCAAATTGGTGCTGAGATGTCCAGCAGTCCTTTTGGAATGGTGTATGGTGGGTCCAGCCTTGAGATTTCCTTTTGAGCCAGTAATGCCCTGGAGGAAAATGAGTGTAGGGGTGGTCAGAGCCTTTCAGAGGTGATGGGCAGGGAGGAAAGAAGGGAACAATGAGTGTGTTTTGTTTCCTGGCTATTGCTCCCTGCAGGCTGTGCCAAAAACTGTTGTACCGAGGGAGAATGGGAAGTATCCAAAGCCTGGTGGCTTCCACAAGTGAACTCATCAGTGAGTGATCTCTGGCTCCATTTTCATTTCCTTCACAGAGGTAAGAGTTGAGATGGGAAAAAATTCCCTGGCAGCAAGATTGAAGTCTGACATCCCAACTCTATGGATGCCCTACTGCCCAGGACTGGCTGAGTAAGCATGTGTCCAGACATCACCTAAAATGTGGCTCATTCGAGGGATTGGGATTTCAGATGCCTTCAAGGGATGCGCGTCATCAAGGCAAAATGTATTTGGACAGATTTTATTTCCTGCCTTATGCTTGAGACTTCTGGTGTCCAAGGAATTGCTTAAAAATATAACTTCAGTAATTTTTTTGGTAAGGATTCTCAGAGGACTGCTAAATTCTGATATGTCTGCAGAGTGCAAGAGGCGTGTGTCGATTTAATAGAGACCAAAAAGAAGTTTTTGGTAAACCTTTCTATATGCAGTGGTTTAGTAAACTCTACTGTTTAAGCTTATACAAAACTGGAATATTTTATTTTGGTACCTGAACAAAACCTTAAGGGGCTGATTTAGTCTAACTGCGTTTTATTGGGTGAGTCTCTCTTCATTGAATGAGAAAAGTCCCAGGCAGGGAGTCATTGTCAGGGTCAGGGGTTGAATTCTAGGAAAGTTATTTTTGTGTTATGGTTATGTATGTTCACTGCTGTATATAACAACAGTGTTGATAACAGAGAATGTGACACTTCAAATCTGTGCAGATATTTCTGTACAGCAAACGCAAGAAGAGTTGAACACGGTAATATTAGATCCTGAAAATTCCAGCATTATTTATCTACCCAAGATTGTTTCTAGGCTTCTCTTTGGCAAAAGGCCCAATTGATTTAGTAAAACATACATCTACCCATAATTTTCATTTCTTAATGACGAGAACATTATGCATAGCCATGACAGGATATCGCCATGATTTTATTGAACCTCTTTTTATTGCACCATTTATTTGCTTGGAAATCTTGTTTTTAATGTGTTTGTCTAAATAATTATGAATTCAATTATTTGTTCATACTTTTTGATAAGACACTTCATGGTTTTTACAGTGCTTATTTGACAGGCTCTTGGTGGCAGGTAGGTCATTTCCCTGCTGGCCCTGAGAACTCTTGCACAGGGCAGGGCAAGGACTTGTCTGCACTGCTTACCCTCACTTCCTCTTCTTAGGATGTTATTTAACAGCGTTGCATCATCCGTCCATCCAGTAGATCTTGGAGGGAAAAGGCTATTTTCATCTGTTTCATTATGTTCTGAAGCATGCTAGGATTGTAGGTAAGCTTTCTTTAAAATTGTTACTATTACACATTGGACTGCCAAGGAGCATCTCTAGAAGACTAAACTGAATGAATGTTTTCACTGAATTAAAAAGCACTGGGGGTAGGGATTAGAAGAACAGGAAGAAGTAACAGGCCAAAAAAGAAAACCAAAACAAGCAGCCTGGACTTGTTTGTCCCAGGTAAGGAGAACAAGGCTAATATGGGAGTCTGAAGCGCTTCTCCTGGAAGCAGTTCGTTCTCTGCAGGCTAGGACTTAAATGGATCCTTGCAGAAGCCATCAGCCTTCTGCCATCACAGACGTTACCTTGGCCATACACAGTATTCAGGCTATAATTCTCACAGCTCAATCATTTATGACTAACAAAAAGTTAAAACATCCATAATATAACATATGTTAGCAATGTGGCATTCACTCTCAGAGGCAATTGAAGTATTAATTCTAAATGTGGCAAAAAAACCAAACCGAAACAAACAAACTAAAAACCCAAAAAACCCAAGCTGAAAACAGCAAAATGTACTACTGTCTAAAACTGATTACTTCATTAAAGTGCCTTTCAACAATCTTTATATCCCAGATCTCCTGGGAGTAATGTACGGTGATACTACCAATGGTTAAATCTCTGAGTGGCAAGGGAGAACCTGAAAATCTTTTTGGTGGGTCCCATTTGCTAACAATCTGTGAAAAGTAATTAAATCTTCCAGAAGATTTCTTCTCGCCTACTCTTACTCTACTTGCTGGGGAAGCACAGTGGGGGGTGAAAAGAAAGCCTTGAGGCTGTGCAAACACTGCTCAGCAACAGCCAAACATTGCTGTTATCAGTGCTATTTTAGCCACAAATCCAAACCAGGGCAGCATATGGGCTGCTCCGAAGGAGGTTAACTCCATCTCTGCCAGACCCTGTTTGGGCATTTCTGAATGCACTTGGGTACTCTCAGGGGGTTGAACACAGAGGTGGCGTGGGCTGGAGAAGGCTGGCTGTCAATTGGCAAACTTCTACTGGGAGAAAAAAATTACTATCTGTGTAAAAGTTGCTGCAGAGGGAATCTTAACCAAGGCATCGCAGGAAGCTCTGGGAAATGCAGTTACTGGGGGA
>PPHD01001951.1:28329-38849 GCA_002909625.1 Bambusicola thoracicus
CTCAGTTTAGAAGCAGACACTTCTACAACTGATCAGATGGGTAGTGAATGTTATTTAGAAACGTTATCCAATAAATTTCAAATAATAATTTTGGCAAGCTTGTGTAGAGAGAGGAGCGTGTCATTTTGTTTGTGCCAGAGCCGCTCACTGCATGGTGCGTAAAGAGGCGGCCTAGTGCAAATGATACAAGTGAGGCAATGGCATTGCATTTGGAAAAGCTAAGAAATCCAGGTGGCTCATAGGAATGACTTATTGTGAGGAAATTCTTTGGAAATAAGTGCCCAGCCTTGCACAGCACGTGCTGAAGTTGGTCCAAGCAATGCTGCTTTCCCTTGGCAGCAGTGCAAGGCTGCGGAGCTGCATGTTGGGTGCCTTGGAGCATAATGGAGCTGCTGAAATCAGGGGGTGTCTGCTGGTAAGATCGGATTGCAAGACCAAGGTATGGGATGTCAGATTTATAGATCTATTACTTCCAACGTCATTTTTGTATCCTTTCTTTGCTAGCCTGTAGCACAACTATTTTAGATGTTTCACAGGCACTCTTTGCTTGCACAGTAGGAAAAAAATAAACTCTTAGCAGGTAAACATTTTCAACCTTCCTCTCCCCTTAACACATGTAGCTTTAACTCTTTGCTGCCTGCAGCTGAATTGGAGATGCCCCAGACCAAATCTGTGAATGGAGAGAGAGAAGTACAGGGACTAGCATGTCACCTAATGTACTCCCAGCATCCTGCTAGCAGCCAGCTTACCTTAGGGAAGAATGAGACCATGCCCAGAATAGGTTTCTTGAGGTCAAATCTGGATGTAATTTGGCTGTTCACTTTCTCATGAGATTTGCCCCTTCCACTGCTTCCCACAGACAGTGAAGGTGGCAGGAGGAACGTGAGATGGGGTGGGATGGGACCCACCCTGTGCCCAATACCCAGTGGAAATCTTTGCCTGCTCTGCCTTGTCCTAACCATGGCCTCGTTCTGTGTGTGGGGTTAAGATCCGATTCAGTGCGCTGTACCTGCTGGTTTAACCTTAAAAGTTGCTTTGCATTTAGGTAGTTTTCTGTGGAGTATCTGTCAAGCAGCTGTTTGTGTGTGCTTGTGGGAATGCAGCATTCGTTTCCCAGAACACTGATCTGCACCAGGTTGTACCTCAAGCTAATAAAAACTTAGTGAGAGAACCTTGCTTGTAACCAAGACTAATGATGTGTTTTGCTTGGCAGTATCTGTGTCATCTGGCAAGCTTTTAAATATTCTGTGTTTGTTGTTCAGTCAGGATTTTTGTCAGTGCTAAGCTCAAAATCCAGCTAGGATTACTACGGGTTAATATTCTAATTGCTCTCCTGACTCATTCTATTATATAAAGTCATAAAGTATTTGAATTAAGAGGTGCTGCTTTTCTTCAGTGCAGTGTGAGTAGTATAGTTCCCAAAAGCTTCTGTGCACAGTACGTGGTGGAAGACCATCAGCTTAAAAGAAGTTAGAAAACAGTGCACAGATGAAGTAATTCTGGGGATTGAGACACCACCAGGTGACCATGATGATACTGTTCTGTTTCATAAGATTTTTTCATCATGAAAGAATATGTGTATAAAGAGAAAAGCCAAGTGAAAGCACCAGCAGAGCAAGTCCATTCAAAAAACAAAGTACCTCATCTGAGAAAGGAGAAAATAATAGTCTCTCTCTTTCTGATCTTTTCATACTTCCCTTTTCATAAGCCTGGTATAATATGAGATGAATTTCAAACAGAGGTTATAATATGAACTCTGCAGCATGTTACAGCTCATCTGGCTTTGCCTAACAGGAAGAGTGGCAGGATGCCCGTGCTGTCCTCTTCCCTGTAAGTTTTTAGACCGTTCTTTTATTGTTATTATTATATGCTGTGCAAGTTTACCATGTGAAAGGCAACCAGCCACCCCACTGTCCAACAACCCACTCAAATTCCTGAAGAAATATTAAGATTTTATCTTCCCATCTAGTTCTGGAAATGTTCATGAATACAAATAACAAATGCAAATGGCATAGGGACAGTGGTATTAGGAATTGAAATTCCCGCTGTGTATTCTGTACAAATGGATTCATTATGCTAGAAATGCATGATGACTGAGAGACAGTCCCCATTGGTCAGTAGTGGCTGGAGTTGATGGATACAGATGATTAAATTTTATTTTAATAAAGGTAGTGACAAAGAGGCTCAGAGCCAAAGAATATATACAGATATCTGCTTTGTAAACACATACAAATCTATTTTTATGCCAGTCAATAGAACACTATTCCTTCTTTTAAGTTCCAAAATGGAGTTGATATGAGTCCACATGCTCCTAAAAGGATATGAAGCTAGGACAAGGGAGCAATTGTTTGGTGGGTAATTCAAAATGGTTTTCCTTGTAAACTCAAGAAGGCCAATGCATGATTTCTGAGGAAAGTAACTTTGCTGCATGAGAGTGATAGTTTGCGGATGTTGCACCAAAGGATAGTCCACTATCTGGGAAAGCAGTTCTGGTGGCACCAAACCCCACCACAACAGCATGCTCCTGTGGTCACAAGTGCTATGACAGAGGCATACAGCTGAGGGAGTTTGATTCGTACAGCTCAGAGCAGAGAAGGCAGATGGAAGGCCCCATAGTGGCCTCATAAAGGAGCAGAGGGGCAGCGCCGTTATCTGCTCTCTGGTGATGGTGACAAGAATACAATGCAGCTGTGCTGGAGAAGGGTCAGACAGGTGTTAAAAAACAGTTTGTCACTGAAGGTGGTGGGCATGGAGAAGGAAATATCTTCCTGCAGCTCCTGATGCCCTCTGTCCCCTGGCAGAATGCTGCTCCCTCTGGGCACTACTCCTACAGCCGTGCCATTGGGCACGACCAGGGTGTCAGGGCTTGCTGCTGGATGTGGGCTGGGAGCTTTGTCGGGGCACTGGGGAGAGTGGGAGGGGTAACAGGAGTCCCAGTGGAGACTAATGTATCAAAAACAGAGAGACACTTTACTGATTTTGCTTTTTTTATTATTACTGTGATTTTGTATTGTCCTTTTAAGGTGGTTTATTGTCAACCACATAAGAAAATTCTGAAGAAGCAACTGGAATGAGCCTTCCAGCTGACCATCTGACCTTCTTCCCATGCAAACCATAGTCCTCTGCTTCACCAAGGGAACAGCGTTTGGAGCTTCTCTGACTTCTCCTGGAGGGTTGCAGGGCATTGGGGCTATTGACTGGACTCTTTCCCTTGTCCTGGCACAGCTCAGTGGATACCAGTACCAGTCCTGCCTTTTTCATCAGAGTTCACCTGGAGGCTGCAGGAAGCTTGCATTTGTCCACTGGATTCTTCTTGTGGTATTGCAGTGTCTCAGAGGACCCAACCTCAGTCTTTTCTTGGAAATCGAGAGCCCCTTGCGCACCGATGGATGTAGCGCCGTCTCCAGGCATGCACGATGATGTGGTGCCTGCTCTGCCCTGAGCGGGGTGGATCCACTTCTATTGGCCCATCCTCTGCAGGTGGGTCCACCTCCATGGGTTCAATGGTGTCACCTGTGGGTGGATCGACACTCGTTGGCTTGGTTTGGTGGCTGCTCCCCATCAGCCAACACCTTTTCAGTGGAGGAGGATCCATCCTCCTCCACGGGAACTGGGAACATTGGGTGGGAAGGCTCAAAGTAAATTGCTCCTTGTCTCAGCAAGACGCTGCCAAGGCGCAGGTCGGTCAGCGACTGATGTTCTGTTGACGGGGTCCCCACATTTATAGCGATCGTCAGGGAGGTGGCTGGTGACATCGGAAAGCTGTTCTCAGGTGTGTCCCTCTGAATGTCCCCAGATGTCCGTAGAAATGGCTGTGCTGGGCAAGGGGAGGCTATGGCCTGAGAGCTGCCCAAGCTGCGGCTGGTGGGGCTCCTCAGGGCCCCGTGTTCAGACCAGGTCTCTTTAATGTTTCTGTTGATGATTCCAATAAAGATCTTGAAGTTATATTAAGTGAATTTGCGGGTGATGATGCCCAGGCCATGCAGTGAGCACAGCCCTGACCTACCGATGCACAAAGGAGCATTTGAATTTTGGTAGTATTGCGTGTGGCCTGGAGTTCTCTGTGATCTTTGTGTGTCCTTTCTAACATAGGTGTTTCAATGGTACTAAGACCTGTGACTTACTGTAGGCAGTGAAATCCAAAGCATAGCACTTATCAAGGGAGTCAGTCCCAAGTGACATGCTATGGGCCAACCCAACCTTGGCACAGCCCAGAAACTTTCTGCAGCCTGACAACCTGCAGAGTAGGAGAGGTGAGGATCTGCAATGTAGTGAGATGCCATGCTGACTGTCTGTCAGTAAACAGTCCACAGTTTCCACCTTCCCCTTCCTCCAACCTCGGTCCCATGGTGCTCATTACGAGCAGAGTCTGAGCCTCTTGATTTGAAGGACTGACTCCAGCTCAGTCTCTTTGCTGTTGCAAACTCCCACTGCCTTCAGGACAAGTTTGATCTAATATAAGGACTCAAATCCTCTGGGCTTGTCTTTGGGCGAGCGGTAAATGCAATCAGCTGCTTCAGTCTGACAGAATGAATAAACAGAGTTTTGGGGCACCTGTAGCAGCAGGGCTGGCAGAGATTATGAGAGAAGATCTGGATCACATCACTGGCTCCAAATTCACCCTAACCACTTGTGATGGAGTCTGGGCATCACCCTGGACAGCCCAGCAAAGGGTTCCCCTCAGTGCCTTGCAGTGGTTAAAAAGAAAATGAAAGGTTTCTACTGGGAGAATGAAATGACAGTGAGAATATTAGAACAGCGTTATTATAAAAGACTTTCTTTGCATTCAGTTCTCATTACTTTGACTCACAAAGGAAATAGCAGAAATAAAGGGCCTTGTACCAGGATGATGGAAATCTGGAGAGATGTGAAAAGACTTCTGAATGAGGAGAGAGTGGAAGAATTGGCACTATTTAATTTAGAATGAATATAAACAAGAAGGGACATGACAAGGATATATGGGGGAGAAGATGCTTTTCAGAAGGTAAATCCAGACCCAATGTCTGCCTCTTCTCACGGCACCTGGATAAAGGGGAAACCAGTGAAAAGTATGAAATGCACGTTTCAAACTAAAGGAGGTGATATTACAACTCGTTTTATGAGGTTTATTTCCAGGAGGTACGGCCCAGAGCAAGCAGACAGTGAATCTTGAAAAAGAGCTAGATGTTTGTATGTGCTTTTCCAAGTTACTGTCGAGAAAATGCACATGGCATTAGGGGCAACGTTAGCTTGCAGGCTTCAGGGGCTGAGCATAGGAATGGTCAGGAGGTACCAGGAGACGATCTCCTAAGTTCACATTATCCTGTTTCCCTACCATGGACTTGCACTTCCCCTAAAAATTCTCAAACTTTGGTAGGACCTCTCCCTAACTGCACTAGATGGTCCCTTGCTTTGAACTGGTGTAGAAATGAACTCCTAGAATTTTGGGTTAAAAAGTAAAGGATGTTACTTCTGGCTGTTGCAATCCAGTCTAGCTATACGTGAGATGTCTTGGTCTAATCCAAAGAAATACCAGTAGATTTGGCTACCTGATTACATTACTCCCGTCTAGTTGAGATCAGTTGTCCAGTCTCAGCTCTGTGCCAGCCCTTGGCCGTACTTCACTGCAGGTTTCTTCTCTTCCTGAGCATCTTTCAGGAGAGTATCTAGTCTCTGAAATCCTTGGCCCTGGGACTTGCACAAACACATGTTATGGGTGGGCTGGAGGCAGAGACACTTGCTGAGTTCTTTTTGGTTTTCATTCCTTTTTTTCCTCAGGAGTTAATGTGTCCTGGACCAGTCCCTTGTGTGAACTGAAATGAATGTTTCAAGCTTACATACTCAGTTCTGTAATTACTGTAGGTTAAGAGCAGTTAGAAGTACTGCTGCTCAGCTAATGAGCAGTAACTAGTTTAGGCACAGAGTTCACTCACTGTCTCTATACACCTGCACTCTAAGTAGGACTTTAAATATGGGTAAGCTTCAAATAAATTAAGTAAGGGTGTGAAAGGAAATTTTTCTTCATAATGTCTTCCACTAAGCTGGTACTAATATGCACTGTCTCTTCTTTCAGTTACGATGAGGTAAGACAAGTCTACAGACTTTTTGATCACTATGCATCACTGAAGTAAGTAGCAAATGCATCTGGTGAGATCTTAGTTACAATGATCAGGGATAAGTCCTAGAAAAAATAAACAAAATATGAGGAAACAAATGATTATAGATAGCTCTGACAGCTGCAGGAAGAAACCCCGGCTGGATGCTCATTTGATGCTTTTCCTTTTGCAGTGAGGAGTCAGAATTACCTGCTAACACCTTTCAGATGTACCCAATCAGTTCTGGGTAGGGAGAAGACTTTTTTTTCTTCTCCCCCCTTCTTCCCCTCCCTCTGAGGAATTGTGGAATGTAGACTCCCTCGATGAAGTTACTGTTATTCATATAAATACCTACGGAGTAGTCCTTTAGTACTTTCCTGCCTGAGTTGTGGTAAACACTGAAGTTTGTCTTTTCACTTCTCTGCAGTTTAACTATGTGAGCAACACTCTGTAGGAGGCATGCTGCCTATTATGTGGCTACACGGCAAATAGAGTATTTCTTCCTTTATATGAGCACTAGGCATGCCATGAAATTGTCTCTGTTCTGTATGCCATGACCGAAGGACCTCAGTGACTGCTTGCAGCTATCTGGTCAGATTTGGTTGAGGTGAAGCTCCAGAGAGCTTTCCAAAGGAGCTCAAAGCCAGTTTATTCACTTTTCTTAAATATTTGTTACTTGCTTTTGGCATCACACTCTTATTAAGCTTGCAGACAAGGACCAGACTTGAAAACACCTTGGTGTCCTGTATGCTTGGCTTTTTTCACAAACCTGGTCTCACAGTCAAAGCAAAATGAACTCTACAACACAGAGTACTTATTGTTGGTGCTATGCATCTTTAAGGAATTGGGAACACAAGGGCAGAAACAAAGGCAATCAATGGAATTTGGGATTTTATGTCTAAAGATATTACATTAGAATGACAATAGCTTTGATATGTGTCAGTCTGAAGCCATACCTGCAATACTGCATGAAATCTTGGAAAAAGTGTTGTTACAAAAATATTGACAAACTGTTGAGAAGGTGAGAGGAGCAACAAAGCAATCAGGGCAGAAGGGACCAAATGATGAGAAGAGACTTGGAAAAAAAAAGAAAGCTAACTGCCATATCTGTGACTTTGCTAGAAGATGATTGATGGGAAACACAGCTAAGTTTGAAGGGAGCCTGAACTCCAAAAAGAGATCGAGTGAGAATAGTTAGGATGGTACAGGAAGGTATAACTAAGAGTGATGGGGTGAAATTAAGCAAGAGAAGATTTAAGCTGAATCTTAGGAAAAAATCATTACTGTAACATATTAGGCTGCTGAGTGATTGCCCGTGGGGAAGAGTGCAAACTGCTGCCTATAGATTGTTCAGCCTGGGAAAAAGACTTTCAAGGCATGCAGTTCCAGGAGAGTGAAGTACATACATTTCTTCAGTGTCTTAATGTTTAATGTGTATCGTTTGCAGGCACGATTTGCTTAAACCTAGAGCTTCAAAGAGGCTTTGTTCACTCAGCTCTGCTAAAATTTGTTGGAGTTGTAAAATGAAAGGTGTCTATGGATGTTGGTAACTTTTGGATATCACTGGTATCCCAATGAAGGGTTGAGTGCTTCTCAGTAACTATGGGACAACCAAGTCCCAGGGTCTGAGTGGTCAGAAGTCCTGCAGGTGAAAAGGAGTGTTTCCTTGTCATGTGGGGCTTCTGCAACTCTCCCCTTGTATTTGCAAGGGTGACAAATAGAAAATTAGCCTCAAAGGAAACAAGCCTAACCATTTATGCCACTTTCCTCAATTAGCAATTTTGTTCCATAATGCTTCTTGCTGTGTTTAGAGTTCTGGCTCTGCTTTTGTAACGCTTTGAAATAGTTTTGAGGGTTGCTTTTTTCTTCCCTTCTATTGCTCTCCTCTGCCTTTTATTCTGTATACTCGCTACTCCCAATCTAAAGAAATTCTGCCTAAATTCCTTGAGGGTCTGACCCTTCCCTTAGCTTTAGTTTATGCTCCTTTGTTCTTGTGTTTGACATTAGCTCGAACAGCCTTGTAAAAATCTCATTTCTGTTCCCTTCAGGATTGTGTATTCCTCCATGAAATATTTCCCCCACCCTCCTCTAGCCTGCCTCTGCCTAGACAAGTGCTTCTGTTTCAGTTGTGGTATTGTACAGTTAATAGTTGGCATTCTCAGTTGTTTCCTTGCTTTCTCCTTCATTGTCTCTGTTTGGTGCTATTGTTCTACACTACATTTTAATTTAAAAAAATTAGTTTTACTCAGTATTTTTGAGTACTCGATTCTCTGTCTTAATTTCCTTACATTCTCCTAATTTTTCTCTCTGGCTATTCAGTGCATAGTTAAATAAACTGTAGGATGTTTGCATTACATTCTGACCCCAGAAACAAATATTCTGGTCTAGATTTGATACTGTTCACAATGGGAGATGAAGTCTCTCTTCACTAAATGCTTTGTTCCAAGCTTAATTAATTGAAATAATCTTACACAAAATTCAGAGTTACAAATTCCATAGGAGGAAATGGGGAATCAATTTTTGTGAAGCCTATTAGACTTTATGTTCCTTTGGTAAGAATTAGATTTTTGAGCCTGTACATTAGACTAGTTCTGCAAATTTCCCTGCTCTCCATAATACACTATAAATTATATAGAAACCAGAACTTTATCATAAACAGTGCTAAATAGACACTGTTGAATTCAAACAAATGTATTGCTGTGGGTTGTGTGAAGCGAAAAGGAATTTGGCAAGATGAAAGTTGATTGAAGAGGGGAGTGAATATTTGCAGCAAAAAGTGTTTGCTAGTCATACAGGAGAGCTGAAGGTTTCTGCATCTCTCAAACAGCCCAGGCTTCTTTTTAGAACACAATTTTCTAGCGTCTTTTCCCTGGAGTGTGCCATTAGCTCCAATCTTCCGTTAAGTTCCTTGGTAACTTCTTAAAGGAACTCTCCAGAGAGGATCTCATCTCTGGAGAACCGAATACCAGCTTGATGAAATTGAACAAATGAGTGATCTTAGTGGTAGGCAACTTCACTGTTTGTCTTTCTTATTTTGACTGCAATCAGGGAATAGAAAATCTGTGATTTTTATATGTTATGAAATGTGGAATAGGCATTAATCTAAACAGCTCACAATTAGTTTACATGCTGTACTGGCCAGGAAGGAAAAAAGATAATGTAAGCTTTAGCATTTAAAGGAGTTCTTATTCATGAAATGAGATCTTACACTTTGCAATACTGACTATAAACGTTAACATTCTTCCTGTTCCTTGAATTGTCCACAAAAGTATCTCAAAATGAAATGCAAAGTTAAGCACAGTTTTTTTGTGCAGAGGCGGACATTTCTAGGATTGAACTTCACAGATAATTTAGCTGATATGTTATATTTTTTCTCCCCTTTATCCACGGGAAGTGCAGCTGGAGATCAAAATAGTATTCCATCTTTTCAAGCAATATTATCCTAGATGATTGTACAATGCTTTCTAGAGACTGCTTTCAACTCAAAGATTCTTAAAATATTTAGTAATGAGTTAAAAAAAAAACAACAAAAAACAACGTTTTCTTACCAGCTGAAATGCATCACAGTTTTTTTGTGTCTTGAATGAGCTTATCGGTTCTAGGGTTCCTGATGGCACTGCTCAAAGTTTTCTGAGGAGATAATGATGCTTTAGAGTGGTTTGGCTTCAGGACAGCCTTGCTTGAGCAGTGTTGTGGCAGTTCCCCTGGTGCATTTCAGGGCTCTGTCCTAACAAACACACATACTATCTTCTAGGGCAAAAGGGTGCGTATCTGTTGTTTGTGATTGTTGGTGTGGGTGATGTGATGGCCATCCTTGTGCTTTGTGTAGCTGGTACCCCCAAGGAGCTCTGCCAAAATGCAGCTTTGGAGGTGTGTTTAACACCAAGCTGGATGGAAACCTGGGCAACATGATCTAGTGGATGGCAGCTGTGACCACAATTTGAGTGTTGGAGCTAGATGGACTTTAAGGTCCCTTCCAACTCAAGCCATTCTAAGACTCTCTGAAAAATACGTGCTGCAAGGGAAGGCATATCTTGCATCCAAAACCCATCCCATCTTTCTGGGAGCTTCACAAGGGTTCCTGAGTACAGCCTAGCCTTGTTAGATGTACCAGGCAGTGGTGACAACTTATGTGGCCAGGAAATGTCCCAGAAACAGCCCCAGGTTTGGGTCAGATCCCCAGAGATCAGAGCCAAGGCCCCTTCCTCCCTATGTTAAAACAAACGAAGCCAGATGGCCAAACATTGTTAAAGCTGTTTTGCTTCCAGACTTCTGCTTTTATGGTATGCTCTCATGATGTGAGGTTATGTCAGGGTACCAGGCAGTAAAGAACCTGCCAAGAAGCAGTGGAGGGCTTTTCTGGGTAGAGGGAACAAAATCTGGCACAGGTTGTGTTTGCACCCTCCACCAGTGATGTTGGCTTTTTTTTTTTTTTTTTTTTTTTAA
>PPHD01001952.1:0-38834 GCA_002909625.1 Bambusicola thoracicus
ACCCGGATTCCCCTCCCCGTGACGTGCGCGGAGCGGCGTGCCGCCCTCCGGCCCCGTGCCGCTGTGGCTGTAAGGACGTGACAATGGCTGACACCCGCGGGCTCTGTCCGAGGTCGCTGTCTCTGAGCCCGGGGAGGGGGATGGGGGGGTGTGTGTTTGTGGGGGGGTGCCTGTGCACGGCAGCCGGGCGGTCCCGGTGCCGCCGCACGGATCGGTCCGTTGCGGTCGTTTTTCGGTCTGCGGGGGCCGCCCGGCGGAGGAAGGCCGCCCGTCGCCCCGCGGTGGGTGCGGGCAGCGGCTGTGCGGCTCTGCTCCCGTTGCGGGAGCGGCTGCCGGAGCCCCGGCCCGCAGTGCTGCAGAGCCGGGCTGCCCCTGCACGTGCGGCCTCGCCGGGCGAGGAGGAGGCCGTGAGCGCCCGGCTGCCCCCTGACTGAGGCTCCTTCCCTTTGTCTGCCCGCACTGCCTGCCTTCTCGCGTGCTGCCCCTCCGCCGCCTCTCGGGTGGGCGCAGGCTGCGGCTGGAGGTCGCCGCCGGCGGAGGAAGGTGTGGAGGTGGCACGGGCGCTGAGCTGCCAGGCTCCGTCCACACCCAGATGCGCCGCAACGTGGTCACGGAACCGCGGGACTGAAGGCGGCAGAA
Organism: Bambusicola thoracicus; assembly: GCA_002909625.1. Lineage (NCBI taxonomy): Eukaryota > Metazoa > Chordata > Aves > Galliformes > Phasianidae > Bambusicola > Bambusicola thoracicus. The sequence continues at coordinate 640 of PPHD01001952.1, forward strand.
AAACCTCCGACATCCCCAACCCAACCCAACCCCAGCCCATCCCCGCCGTGCCCGCCGGCCGCGTCCCTCAGCCGTAGTCCCACCCCTCGAATGGGTTTCTGCTGTTGGATGCCATCAGAGCGCCCTGTCAGGGCTCTACCGAGTGGGAAAACCGCGGTGTGGTACAGATCTACGCTCTTTCTGCCCTGCTCTAGGCAGCTCGGGCTGTGCTTGCGCTTAAATCGCCTTCCTTCGGCTGTTTGGAGGTAGGCCCTCCTGCAACACCTGCACACAAAGGCTCTGCAGATGCCCCGTGCCGCAGTTCAGGTGTTTTAACATTGCCCGCCTCCATTTGTTGTCCTTTCTCAAACCCGAAGTTGCTTTTGAAGGGAGGCGAGGAGCAGAATGGTGCCACGCCACATCCACGTGTAGCAAAACGGCACCTCTCAGCGGAGCCGCAGGAGGAAGCCCAGCGCCCAGGGCTGCAGAAGTCCTTCCTGAGATGAGCTGAGCCCCGTGCTGTGCTGGCAGAGGCAGCAGGGAGCTGTCTGAGGTGGCTCCCTGCTCTCACTCTTGCTGCTGGAGCTGAGTCAGCCCTGCACGCTGCTGGGATGGGAATGGTCCACAGGCGGTTCCTCCTTTGCACAGTGATGTGCAGAGCATGGAAACATTCTCAGTGGTTGTTGTCCCTCGCGGGCTGCGGGAGGGAGGTGGGGAGATGCCCTTCAGCACTTGCTCATGCTTTCTGAACTTTGTTGGCAATAGCTGTGCTACTTTGACCCTCCTCTCTGTTCCCAGTTTTGGGGTTTGTCCTCTGCCTGTTCCTCGCAGCACCAATCCTTTCCCTTGCTCTTTTACTGGTGGGAGCAAGGTGAGGCTGCAGCAGTTAGCACCAGTTGCATTTCTGCCCGTATTCTGTACTGAGTTGCAAGCAGACCCTCCTGAAACCTCCCTATGTTCGTGTTCCTGCTGCTGCAGAGAGCCTCTGGCTGAGTCCTGGCATTGGTTTAGCAGAATCAGACATTCACATTGCATGTGACATCAGTAGGTTTCAGAGTTAGCCGTCCTCTGGTGCGTCTGGGGCAGCTCAGGATGGAGCTTTCTGTCTGGAAGACTTGCGGTGCTTGTAGGGCTGATGGGCAGGTAATGTCCTTAAATACTGCAGGTTGTCCTCGTGATGCTCCTTGGAGAAGTTCTGCTCCGTGAGTGTCAATATTGAGTCATTGGGAGTGAAGGGCAGCACTGCTAACCAGGAATTTGCTGTTCATTTGGGAGAATGCAGAATAGAATTGTAGGATGGGTTGGAAGGGGGCTTTAAGGGCCGTCAGGTCCAATTCCTTGCAGTGAAAAGGGACATACACAGCTCCATCAGGTTTTAGTTCTTCTTTGGGGTCATCTGTAGCCATGTAAGGCTCTGAGGACCGCATGGTGACCAGGTGTGTTCTTGTGCTTTGGGAAAGGCATTGCTTCCATTCCCTCCTTTCCTCCACCTCACAGCTGCTTTCCCCCAAGGGGCAGAGACAGCAGAAGGGTATAACCCAACAAACTGGTTTCCCCACGGCAGGAGGAGCTGTGGTGACCCACCCCAACTTCTCGCTCAGGTCTCTGTAGGACCACATCCCGCCTCACCCCTCCTCGAGGAGCCCGCTGCTGGAGCATCTCCTGGTGTGCAGCAATTTGTGGAGGGCGTCACCGACTCTGTTAATTGGCCTGAATGCAAGTAAGCCTTCCCTTTCCTTCTGGAGCTGTCGGAGGGACAGGCGTGCACAGCAGACACACGGCTGCCCCCGGCTTCCCACGTCCTGCAACAAGGAGCAAGCCAGGTATGCCCTGCTTTGTCCTTAGCCACAGCTCATGGATTTGGTGGCAGCTGGAGGCTTTGCGGTTGTACGTGTTTCATTAAATGACATTTTCAGTCTTTTGCCATGTGCACGTTGTGTCGTGACATGGGGCCAGGGCTGGAGCGTGGAGCCGCCTCTGTCCAACCACCGCCGCTCGTGGGGATGGGGCTCAGCCTGTGCCCAGCCAAGAGGTCTGGGCTGTCAGACTGAGGACTGTCACTTTGGGGGACGTCGGTTTTGGGGGCTGTCAATTTGGAGGATGTCACTTTGGAGGATGACAATGTTAGGAACGTAGGTTAGGGGACCGTCACTTTGGGTGTTGTCTATTTGTGGGATATCACTTTGGGGGACGTCATTCACCCATATGGAACTATGGGAGGGGTGGAAGCTTGCACCGTCACAGCAGCGGCGTGGTGGCCTGGCCAAGGAAAACCCTTTAACTGGGCCCTAAATCCTGCAGCACACCAATGGTACAGGGCTTTACCAAAACCCTGAGGTGCTGGCTGTCCTTCCCAGGCTTTGAACACTGGTGGGGCACACAGCATCTTTCCAGGAATCAGCCCAAAGGACGACATTGAGTGGCCTTCTTTCTTAATATGCATTAAGCGAGGTGAAAGATTTATTTATTGAGGGACAACAGCCACTTCAGTCTGAGGCTTCTTTCCCATTTCTCTGCTTTTTTACTGTTATTATTTTGTTACAGAGTTGAGGTTTATGCAGTCAGATGGGATTTCGCTTGTTGTTCCTCCAGAAATGTTTCAAACCCCGGGATTGATTTCGGCCAAGTTGGACAGAGGAATGCAGATCAGATGCTTTAAGGAAATGGGCGGAAGAGGGAAATCCCAATTTCTTCCTGCCCACAGGGAGGGGCTGCAGCAGTGATGGTGGCTGGGTGCAGGTGGGTTACCTCGGAGGCGCCCAGTGGGATTTGGTGTTTGTGATGGGGGCAGCTCTAAGTCTCACAAAAGGTTCTTTAATAAAAAAATCCAGGCTGAGCCCAAGGAAGGAGTCAGCTGTAGGGATGCTGCTGGAGATCTAAACCTGGTCCCCTCCATCAGCTGGCAGCAGGGATTTTCCGTGCCCTGTGGGACACCTCATTGTGGCCTCTTGTGTTATGGCAGCGCTTTGGGGCACTGAACCTACTAATGCTGAAAAAATCCTCTCCAAAGAGCTGATAGTCCAAGATGCAGCCCCAAATCTCTGAATTCAATAGGATTTTCCTTGTCTAACCCTCTTTGCATCACCTGCCATCTGAGTAGGCGGCGAGGACATGCTGTGATTGACACTGCACAGAGCAGAAGTTGTAAGTCCTTGACGGGATTTGTGGAACAGGACGGCACCTGGCTGTACTGCCTAGCTGTCTGTAGGGTGCTAATGGGGAATGGGAGCATCCTGGCGTAGGAGCATCTCATTGAGGTGTAGCGTGGTGGCTTTTCGACACGGAGCTGTAGAATCATGGAGCCACGGAATGGTTGGATTAGAAGGGGCCCGAAGGATCACAGAACCTTAGCATGGTTGAGTTGGAAGGGACTTACACAACCACGCCCCCTCGGTGGTGATCTTCCCTGAATGCTGGGCTTGGAGCTGCTGTCCAAGTGCTTGGTGGACACCAGGTTCAGGAGAGCCGAGTGGGAAGCTGTGCCCTGTGCTGCCTTCTTGGTGACAGCTCTTACTACAGCTGCAACCTGGGGCCACCTGCTCTGCCCTTCCCTTTCTGCCATCACCGCTTGCGCTTTTATTTTTTATTGAACTTTTTTTTTTTTTTTTTTTTTGCTGGGGATTCTGTTCCTTTTTTGTCAGCTCGCAGAACGATTTTCCTTACTCTCGCCTCTATTTCGGGCTCTGGGGGAGGAAGTGACTCAGCCATTCCTCTCTTGTCTCTGCACAGTCATCCCTGCCGGCTCGGCTCCGCTCCCCGCACACCTCACCGTGTGAGCGCTCCGTGCAACAGCAGCCCGTCTGCTTCCTCACCCCATGTTTGGGTGAGAAAAGGCACGTTTTGGGGGCGGACGATGTGCCAGGCGTATCCTCACCGCGCGCTGCTGGAGGAGGACACGCTGCCAGCCTGGGGACCCGCGAGCCCTGACAGCAGCAGGGAGGAATGGGCTCATGTGGGGTCATTTGAAGAGAACTGATGGCGCGCCATGTGAGGAGTTGCAAGAAAAAAAGTGCATCTGTTTCAGGTTAATTGTGTGCTGGAAGACAGCACCGCTGGCTGCAGCATCACTTTGCTCTGAGGGGAACCTACAAGCCCAGCCTACCCAGAGCCCTTCCTCTCCCCACCAAACCCAAACGCTCAAACCCAGAAAGCGTTATTGACCTGCTGGGGAAATTCTGGCTTCCCTTTGTTTGTAAGATTGGGTAGGGACTGTCTTTGTCTTTAGCACAGATAATAATTGGCATGGGATGGGATCCTTGCTGCAAGATGTCAGCTCTTGGGCAGCAGTGCCAACCCTTGCTGTCCTTTGCCAGGCAGTGGTCAGCTCTGCGTGGTGGCTCTCAGCTCCTGGGTTGTCTCTGGCTTGCGTGCCTTTGTTGCTGAAGTTGGGCTCTGTTTCTCAGTGGTTTTAGCAGGAGGGCTGCTGGTGCTTCCTAGCTCGTCCTCACCTTTGGTCTGTGCGATGCACACGGTGGGGACTTGACCCCGCTTTGACAGTGCTGGATTTTGAGGAGTGGTGAATTTTAGGCTTATGCGGGTTTTTGATGGGGTTCTGATATTGAGCAGCTACTGCAGGTGGCAGAGGCATCTCTTTGAGTCCCCCATAAGAGGTCCTTGGTGACCCCAGGATCTCTCAGCAAGGAGCAAAGAGCTGAGGACACGAGTTACATGTCACCTTTCCTGAGATCTCTTGTGAAGCAGACCCGTCCAGTTCTGTCGGATGTTTCTGGATACGGTGTGGTAGCCATGCAGGAGGCAGGTTTGCCCTGTTCCTTATGTGGTTGTCTTCTCATGGAGCCGTGCACCAGGGAGGTTACACAGGGCAGGCTTTCTGATGGCAGTGCTGGCTGTAATGCACAAGTGGAATGGGAGGTGCTTCCAAGTGTCTGGTTTCCCAGGAAACTAGCAGTCGGACAAGAGGTAATGGCTCAGGTTGGATATCAGAAGAAGATTTGTCTCCAGAGAGCTGTCAGGTGCTGGCACAGGCTGCCCAGGGGAGTGGAGGAGTCCCCATCCCCAGAGGTGGTCAGCAGTGGAGACGTGGCACTTGGGGACATGGTCACTGGGCATGGTGGGGTGGGTTGGGCCTGGGGATCTCTGACATCTTATCCAACCTCAGTGGTTCTGTGGCTCTGTGATTCCATCCTGCTTGGTGATAGACTTGCACTCATTTGCACGGAGATGGCAGGCTGTGCTGAGGAGCTGAGCCTGGCCATCACCAAGTCGAGTTTCAGGAAGCCAGCTGGGGTTTGGTATGCTTGTGTCCAACATGGATCATCTTTGGTTTTTCCTTAGAATTCCAACCAAATCACGTGCCTGTCCAAGGCCGTTTGTCACCTGGCATGTTGTTGTTCAGAAGCATAACTGCTTTGGCATTTGTTGTCTCTCTGCTCTGCTCCCCCTGGGTTCCACATCACCCAGTGACGCCAACAACAAGACATAGCCGTGTCCTTGCAGTGCTTACAGTAACTGAGGCCACGTCAGCTCTCTCCTGAGCATCTACACCTATTGATTTAAACATTAGGGGGAATGTCAGCTTGGAAGCGATGCATTTGATTAGGCAATTATTTTAACAAGAAAGCAGCGAACTCTTGATGCCAAGTATGTGAGAAATGGTAGCTGTTGCATTGTGATGTGCTGGAGAGAGGTCGGGGCACAGGACAGCATGAGGACATCACTTGGGAGGCTGAAGGAGGGATTGGCAGGCTGAACATCGGCCTCGAGCACGAGGTCTTCTGCACAATCCATGGGTAACATGGGAAATATCAGTGTGTTTTTAAGGAGTTCTCTTGCTCTATGGGTAGGAATCTGTAGTGACTGTAGGGAAGTAATGGTTGCATGAAGCATCTGTGGGGCAGGTAGGTGTGTAGGGTGGAGGCTGTGTGCTGGGTTGAGAGCTCCTGCAGTAATGCGTTCACTTCCTACAGCATCACTTGGGGCTGGAGGTTGGGCTGCAGGGTTGCACGGCCAAATTGGAGACAGCTGATGGCTCTGCCGTGGTACAGATGGTGAGGAAGCAAGAGGAGGGGCAGGACAGCACGCACATCCTCCCCTTTGGTCTCCCTTTCCTGTTTGCTTGGGCCAGTGTCAGACATCTGGAGGTGAGCTCAGCCAAATTCCTGCTCCAGGGCTGGAGCTGGGGCCTTTTCATCTCCATGTGCCATGCCTCGAGGCTGCTGGAATGGCAGAGCTGGTGTGACCCAGCCTGGAGGAAGAGATGGATAAACATGAAACCTCTGGCTCCCTTTGCACAGGGAAAAGTGTGTTCGTACCCTATAGTGGGGTCATCCTCTTCGCTCCTTGCCTGCTGGAGCTCGAGCCTTCACTTGTTGTGCTTTTGAGCCCTACATTGACCCAAGCCCTTCTCCCAGAGCTCAGCCTGCACCTCCTGGATGCTTGCCTCTGGGAAGAAGTTTCTTCTGGCTTGGATGAAGCGGGAGGAGAGAGACCTTGTGGCCTTGTTGCAGAAGCCTGGGCAGGGGCAGGTGCCCCTGGGTGAGACTTTGTGCCTGGCTTTGTTGGCTCCACGGGGACGGTGCCACTTTGTGGCAGTGCAGCAGTGCTCGTGGGCATGTGTGCCTCTGAGAAAGCTTATCACCAGCTGACCTAATTATGATAATCTTGCTCTTCCCCTGTTAGTGCAGAGCTCACTGGCTCTCACGAGTCTCCCCGGGTTCCTCCGAGCTGCTGCTTGATTTCCTGTCATTCCTTTGATAATTTTATCCGTTCACTCAATCCAGGCAAGCCGGAGAGCAGGACTTCTATCCTGGTCAGTGACACACCTGTGCATCACCTCTCCTGGCCTGGTTGGACACCCTGCCGTCTCCAGCTGGGCCTTTTGGCACCTCACTGCATGACCCTGCAGCCCCAATGGGCCAACCCCACATCGTCCCACCCTTCGTCACAGCCCCATCCTCCACCCCAAGCACACATGTGCTGGATGAAGTCCTCCCTCTGCCTGAGTTACAGGTGGGAACGGTGTGTTGGAGCTCCCTGCCCTGCTCGTGGTTGTAGGGTTGGGTTGTGCACCGGCTTTGGTCCTCCTGCTGCCCTGCCCTCCCTGCCCACCCCCTTTGCAGAAGAGTTGGTTTGGGTGCTGACAGGGGCTGGTTGCCTCCAAGAGGTGCCACATTTTCCTCCAGCAGGACAGGGATTTGCAGCATGTCAGGGGGATTTAACAGCACCATCAGCACGGATAAATGGAGGCCAGCCTGGGAGAGGGAGAGCAGAACAGCAAAGCCTTGCATCTTGGGTGAGTTCAGTCCCAAACAGCTGTTTCTCCCCAACATCTGGGGAGGCCCGGCCAGGCAGACAGCAACCATTTATAGCCCAGTACCCCATGCCGGGCAGAGCTTAGTGCTAAGCCCTGTGCTAAAGCACCTGATGGGATCAGCGAGGTTAGCAGCGCCTTGACAGCAGTGCCTGCAACCAGCAAGTCAGCACCACACCCAAAACCTGCTTTTTTCCCCCCCTGTTCTGTTCAGTATCCTTAGTTTGACCTGGAAGGGGGCAGGGGAGCAGCGTGCAGGCATCAGCTGGGCTGTATGTGCAGCTGGGCTGTATCTGCAGCAGGGCTTCTGCGGCCTTGCTGCTATCTGTGGCAGGCTCTGCAGAGTAAATATTTTCCCTGGGCAGCGCAGCCCCAGGAGGAGCTTCTCACGCTGAACCACACACATCACTGCGAGCAGAGAGCCCGAAAAAGCAATTGGGGCTGCAGCAGTCGACGCTCCCTTTGGGGGCGGGTTGGGGGTCTTCCCATTTCCCTCTTATTAACACGCATCAATTACAGCAGCACATGACGTGATGCGCTCTGTGCTGCATGCTCAGTGCTGGGTGTGCCCCAAGTTATCCTCACATACTCCGAGCTCTCCTGCGTGGTGGAATCAGGGATGAGAAGAAGGCATTGGCTGTGAGTGTGGGTTTGGTTTTTTTAAATTTTATTCTATTTTCTGTGTTAATTGGCCCTTGGAAGAATGGCTTTGACAGAGATGGCTGTGAGGAACAAGGGGGGGTTGAGGGTTTTTAGCTGTGCTCGCTCAGGATGGAGCTGTTTGATTTCATTGGCAGATCACTGGCAAATAGCACCAAGTGGAGGTGCCCTGTCCAGTCTGAAGCAGAGTGTGGTTTTGCGCTGCCGAATGGAGAGCAGCTGAGAAACAACAGCAAAAATCCTTTATTTAAAAAGACCAAACCCTGCAAACAGGGAGAACTCTTTCCGACACTTTGACTTGACCGAAACTATTTAAGACCCGCCGAGCCAAATCGGGCTGCTGGAAAACAAGTGATGTGACTTTTGTGTCTGCGTGTGTGCGTGGTTTTTTTTCCCCTCTCTGGCTCCACGCCATTAACTGCTCAGAATAAAACTCCACTGGGACTGGGAGAGCCCAGCACCCCAGCATTCCCTGTGCCACTCAGCACCCAGGCGCTGGGTCAGTAATGCTGTTTGTTTGCATTCCTCCCGCTTTCCTATGAAGTCTCCAAGCGCTCACAGTGAGCCGGGGTTGGACACAGGGTTTGTTTTCTTGGCCAAATGTATTGTATCGTTTATTCCAGAAGTGCCTTTCCCAGCCTCTTGGTGAGCTTAGCTGCTTCATCTGTGGCTCTGTGTGTATGCTGTTAACAGTTGCTTGAATAATCAAATTCCCTCTTAGCTTTTTTTTTCCATCTGTACTTTGACTGAAAAGATGCTGAGTACTCTGGGTGCTTCTGTTGGCTCCTCTCTGTGGTCAAAGGTGCGTGAGCAGCAGGCTCCCTGCCACAGTGCTCCTGCTGGAGCTGCAGATGGTTCTCCGCAGGACCAGTGTGAAGCTACGCTGTGGATGTGCCTCCGAGCTTTTGTCACAGAGTCATGGTATGGTTGGGTTGGAAGGGACCTCACAGCCCCCCCAGCCCTACCCCTGCCGTGGGCTGGCTGCCCTACACCAGCTCAGACTGCCCACGGCCCCATCCACAGCCTCTGGCACCTGCAGTGATGGGGCACCCGCATTTGTCTGGGCATCTGTGCCACGACCTCGCTGCCCCCTGAGTATAGACATTTCCCCTGCAGTCTAACTGGTCTAAATCTCATACCTGCTGGTCCTCTGGCACTGTGTGAGAGTTGGACCCGGGCATTATTGGTGGGTCTTGTCGCTGCAGGTGGGCCCTTGGCTGAGTTCCTCAGGGCACGGTGTTCCTCCAGGGTGGACCCTATCCTCAGCCAGCTCTGTACACTGGAAAATAGGAGCAATTTCTTCTCCAAAGAGCTGTCAGGCACTGGCGCAGCTGCCCAGGGAGTGGTGGAGTCACCATTCCCGGAGGTGTTCAAGAGCCATGGGGATGTGGCACTTGGGGATGTGGTCAGTGGGCATGGTGGGGATGCGTTGAGGTTGGGCTTGGGGATCTTGGAGGTCTTCTCCAACTTTTGTGGTCCTGTGGTTCTGTGAGCTGGTTGGGTCATGAGACAAACTTATCAAAGTATTTCTGGCCAGTCTGTGTCTGTAGTAAGCATACCCCGTTTGGGTTGTCTCTAGGTAATCCCCAGGTCAGTGCTTTACAGCCCTTGTATTGGGACAGATTGCCAGCCAGGTTGGGCTGCTCCCTGCAGGCAGCTTGGTGTTTCCCCGGACACTCCCTTTTCCTCTCAAGAGTTAAAGTTTGCTGTGAGATTATCTCAGCTGCTTCAATGAGCTTGACCTTGGATGAGAAGCAAGCAAACAAGGCGTGGGTGCCAGGTCAGGGTGCTGGTTGTGCTTGTTCCTTCCCATGAACCTCATCCCTATGAGTTTGAAGCCAGAAAGGCTGTGGGTTCATATCTTCTGTGACGCTTCCCTTGGTTAGCCCAGCTAGGGGAGGTGACAACAGTCCCCAGCCCCAGTGCTGCTCTCTTTGCCTCTGGCTTTGGGGTTTCGGTCCATCCCACATAGGAGAGAAAGGTGAGATGTAGGGCTTTGTAGGAAGGGAGCACTTGGGGACAGGGTAGGTGGAACAGCAGTGGGCTGCTTTCTGTGGGGTGCCTCCTTCCAGAGACAGCAGGAGGTGAGCAAATGGCCCCAGATCTGCGTTTTACGGGTGGCTGTATAGACGCACGTGCCCTCTAACCAGTCATCTGCAATAATGACATAGATAAGCAAAATGCACTCATCCTGTTTGTCACCTACATTTGCTTCACGTTAATGAAAACCTTCCTGTCCTTACCCATCCGCTGGGACTTATCTAAGCTGAGCTTCATTTACTTTGTATTAATCAAACCCCACGATCCCCTGGGTGATAAACATCACTGTACCGACACTTGCAGCAGCAGCATCGTTGGGATGAGCAGGAGGTGGCACTGCAGGGACCAGCAGGGCTTTGGGGACACGCGTGGTGGCTGCAGTTGCAGTCTGGAATTGACTGCACGAACAGATGCACTTTCATCCCCAAAACAAAGGCTGGTGGCTAGCTGGTATTGCATTAAAATTCCTGTCTAGGGAGTTTCTCAACTTGATGTTTGTGGGATTGATTCATTGAAGGATGGGGTTGGTTCGTTGAGGGATGGGGTTGGTTCGTTGAGGGATGGGGTTGGTTCGTTGAGGGATAGGGTTGGTTCGTTGAAGGACAGGGTTGGTTTGTTGAGGGATGGCGTTGGCGTGTTGAAGAATAGGGTTGGTTCATTGAGGGAAGGAGCTGGAACACTGAAGGATGGTGTTAGATCATTGAAAGATGGTATCGCGTTGTTGAAGGATGAAGTTGGATTGTTGAAGGATGGGGTTGGTTCATTAAAGACTGGTTCGTGGAAAGATGTGGTTGGTTCATTGAAGGATGGGGTTGGATTGTTGAAGGGCAGGGTTGGTTCATTGAAGGACACGTCCCAGTGGGGTGCAGTAGGGCAGGTTCTGAGCTGTGGTGTGGGATTGGTGATGTATGGCCAGGACATCCTGCTGTTCTCAGCACCTGGAATTTCCCTGCTGGTCACAGTGAGCTGTGGCCTCTTCCAAGAATATCACTGAAGCAATATGGTCGTCCAGCTAAGTGTCAAATTTGCTCTTGGAATTACTGATGGAAGATCCGTGAGAGAACATTCAGGTGACGCTGTGCTTCCTCACAGGTTGAAAAATGGATATAGGGTCATTAATGGTGGAAGGTCATTAATGCCAGGTGGCCACTTGTTAACTATGGCAGACAGAGAGCAGGTGTGACCTGTCCCTGTAGTGGTGGAGAAAATAATGAACCCATGAATCGACCCCTTGGTCTCCTACAAAAAGGCCCAGAGGATTGATGCCAGTGGTTTGGGGTATGGCAAAACCGTGCCTTTTAGGCTGGTTATTTCTCAGGGAGAATGTGTGTTGGGATTATTCATCAGGTTGGAATAAAAGTCAGTTCTGTGAAATGCGATCGCTTCTCAGGGTGGAAGCCTGCAGTCTGGAGCACGTCCAGACCATGGCACAAACTGGGAACGGAGCGAAGGAGGACGCTGTCAGCCCCAGGGAAGGGAAGGATTTGGCAGCCAGCTCAGGTCAGATGCGCTCCCATGTGCAAGGGTCAGACACTGTGCCATGTGTCCTACCCCAGGGATAGGTGAAATAAGTCCATAGGAGACCTTTCCTCATGCTGTCTGTACAGAACTGCCCATTTCCCCAGTTCTTGTTCTTTTCCACTAAGACGTTTGCAAGGTCTTGTGGACATGGCCATCCTGGCTACTGCCTTCTTTCAGTTGTCTCTTAGCACTGAAGGCACTTAAAGGCTCAGAAAAGCTCTTGGGGGGCAGAGCAGGGGATGCACTCCTCTGCACAGGGCTGAGCTGCATCCCTGAGATGCACAGGAGTGCTCACTGCCATAAACCTTGTGTGTTGTGAGGGGATGGGTGCCCTCCATGAGGTCAGCACGCTGCTGCAGGCATCGCCGTGCCGTGCTGACATCCCCTCGGGGGATGGATGTGTCTTTTAGGATTACGGGGCTTTTCACTGCACAAGTGCCCATTATATTGCCTCAGTGCCCAGAAAGAAAAGATTTGCTTTCTGATAATGGTCCCCCTTCGGTTATTTGCAAAAGACCTTATGTGGAGGGGTGAGTGAAGACCTTATGTGGAGGGGTGAGTGAGCGTGGGGTAGGAATGTGTTTGAATGTATGGGATCGGTCTGCCAGGGGTGTTTAACACACGCATTGGGAGCAGTGTGGCGCTGGGATGTGGGACACACTCTCTGCTAGCCGAGGCATTTTGCACTGTGAGGCTGCAGATGCCCTCTCTGTGCATGCGAGGAGAACACCTTCCCTGATGTGCCCGTGATCCCACCTCTGCTCTCCTCTGATCTGTTGTTGGGTTTTCCCTTTCTTTTTCTCCCAGCACCCGGCACACACCAAAGGTACCATCCTCCCCGCAGGCAGGAAGACGCACAGATTTGACATGATGGAGCACACAGATATGACATAACACGAGGCTTTTTGTTTCTGAGGGTGAAGAGGAGTTTGGTTTTGTGTAACAAGGGGAAAACATCTCCCCCCCTCCCCCCTCCAGCTGCAGGAGATCTCTTGTGGCATTGAAGCAAGCAGGGATCTGCTTCTCTGTGCTCCCTTCTGCGTTGGGTCGCTGCATGGGCAGCTGCTTTGGGTCAGATCCTGTGCCCTTTTGTACTTGGCATCCTCCTGGCTTTGTCTTGCTGCTACCAAGGTCGGTAGCGTTGGCATGGGGGTGGCAAGGAGGTCAGGTGAGGTGAACCCCTCCTGTCCGCGGCCATTTGGGGACATTTCTCAGACCGCAGAGGTTGCGCGGTGGCACCTGGACCCTACGGCGCAGCACAGGAGCAGTCTGGCTTCATATCCTGGGAGCAGAGCGGGCGCTTTGGAGCCCCGTGCAGCAGGGAGCTCCCCCTCCTCCTTCCTTGTTGTTTGTGTTTATTCTAATGGCAATGGCTCCGTCCCCATTCGAGGTGGCACCCGCCTGCTCGGTGACATGCCGGGCACGTTGATGGCACTGAGACATGGCAGCTGCTGGGCGTCTCGCCTGTCGCTGGGGCTTTTCTGCATCGCCAGGTAGCAGAAACCGAGGGAGATGATGAAATATAGAGAATGCTCAGCCAGCCGTGGCTGCAGCCATTCTGAAAAGCCCAAGGCTGCATCCAGCAGCAGCCGCTCGCTGCAAGGTGTTCGGGGCTTAATTGGAAAAGGATCGGCTCCGAGATGGAACCGTTTGCAGTGCTGTGCTTTACATGCTGTCATCCTGAAGGATATTGGAGCAGCAAATCCAAAGCCTACACGTGATGCTTGTCTGAGATGTGGTGATACCTGGGTGCGGTGTTCCTGCTTCTCCATAGTAACTGCTGCTGCCACACCACACACCGGAGTGCTCTCTTTGCTCATCACGGTGCTCTCGCTGCTGGAGGAAGGCACATCACTAATTACTTGTTGATGGAAGTCTGCCACGTTAAAAGAGAAAATATTGCTGCTGCAGGAGCTCTTTAAAAGGAGAGGGTGGGAAGTGAGCCGGGGCTGTGGCAATGAGCAGGAGCTCCAACCCCAAATGGGATCCTTCTGCACACACCACTGCAGGTTGGGTCCAGTGGAGGAGAGCCCTATTTGGGGTTTGACGGAGCAGAGCCATGGTGAGGTTTCATTGAGGGGATGAGACAGGGGGGAGACCAGTTGGTTTTTGATGGAGCAGAGCTCTGTTTGGGATCTGATGGAGCAGAGCCCTGTTTCAGATCTGGTGGAGGGGATCCCTGCTGGAGCCCAGTGGAGCGGAGCCGCACTGGGATTTGATGTAGGAGAGCTTTGTTGGGTTTCAGTGAAGGAAAGCTCTCTTTGGGATCTGGTGGTAGGGAGCCTCCACTGGAAGGGAGCCCTATTTGGGTCAGTGGTGTGGAGCCCTATTTGGATGCCATACTGGGGAGCCTTATTTCAGATCAGGGGAGCCCTGCTGTGAACTGATGGAGTGAAGCCCTATTGGGCTCTGACAGAGTGGAGCCCTATTTTGAGACCGATGGAAGGGAGCCCTGCTGGGGTCTGTTGAAGGGAAACTCTATTGGGATCTGATGGAGGAGAGCCCAGCTGAGGTCTGATGGAGTGGAGCCCTGTTAGGGATCCAGTGGTGGGAGAGCCCTGTTTGGGACCAAGTAGACTGAAACCCATCTGGGGTCTGGTAGAGGGAAGACATTTTGGGATCTGATGGAGGAGAGCCTTACTGGGATCCAGTGGATTGGAGCCCTGCTGGTGTCTGATGGAGCAGAGCCCTCTCTGGGTCCACTGTCTGAACTATGGCTCGTTTGCTTCACGCTTGTGAAAAGGCAGCAGAAAGGAAAGGGTTTCTTCAGGTGAGGTGAGGTCAGGTTTTATTGCCTGACCTGAACGCATGCAGATGCCAAACAGAAAACTGAAGGCCAAAGAGAGCCATAAAAACAGAAATATGGCTTGGGCAGGATGGTGGACACACGGGGTGAGGGAGGTGGTGGAGGCTTTGACCAAGTGCTTTGCCTTGCTGCCCAACCCCAGAAAGAAGTGTGGGCAGGTGAGGAAGCTGATGGAAGAGAACAAGACATTGATTTTGGGGCCGTATTGCTTACTTTGAGGATTTAATCACAGCATCTCCAGGGTGTGAGATACCCCTCGTGGCAGACAAGAGGGTCTTCTGCAGAGTGCTGACGTGTGGTTAATGCAGTGCTACTGAAATAGGGAAAAGCCAGCCGGGGGGGTGGCAGGGGCTGTGGGAGCAGCACCCAGCAGCACAGAGGTGGCTGCAGCGGTACGTGAAGCATTTGCACTGCAGTTTCCTTTTATGGGAAGCAGCTCCCGTTCCGAGCGAAGCATGGGCTGATGGATCCCATATGGCAAACAGGTTTGTCATGGTCTGGAGGCTGTCAGCCTGCCTAGGAGCAGCTGGCTTTAGTTTTAGTATTGGAGGATGAGCACAGGAATAGTGTAATAGGGGATACATAACCAGGAGGTGCATGGCAGGGGGGTTGAAACTCGATGATCGTTGTGGTCCTTTTCAACCCAGGCCATTCTGTGGTATGGGTTCATTCATTCTGTTCAGCTTTTGGTTCCTTGAGTTCAACGTGAGCCTGGAGCACCTTTGGGAGCTGTTGTGTGAGTGCTGCCTGTGGGATGAACGTATAGATGTCAAAAAAAGTCCTCGATCTTGTGCTTATTTGCTGATTAAGGGTAAAACTGCGTAATTGGAGGGGTAGGGGAAGAACCCCGCTTAGACCACTCTTTAAAATAATAGCTATTAACATCATTGTAATGTATAATTATTATTAATCACTGCTAAGTTGTAATGATCGCTTTGCACATCTGTAGACTTCCATGTTTTATAGTAATAATGAGCAGTGCATGGGCTTTATAGAAAAGGTTTGGAAGATGGTTTTTAGACCCCAAAAGCTTACAGCCTTTGTTCTTTGGCAAAGTGGGGGCAAAAGGGAGAAACATGGGGAAAAAAAAATCCAGATTTGAGGTTGATCCCTAGTAGTTATCATACAGGAGTGTATCTGGGGTGGGAGTCACTACACCAACATAAGTCCAAGGGTTTGCTGCTCCCCAGAAGGCTCTCAGTCATCTGCTCGGTTTGCAATGCTTCTGTTGCTCATGCGTGGGTTTGGGGATTTGTTTCCAAACCTCTTGTTTGTACAAAGGGCGAGGTGAGATCATAGTATCAGCAAGGTTGGAAAAGACCTCCAAGGTCATGTAGTCCAAAAGAGATGGGAAGCCTGCTCCAGGCACGAGGGTTTCCTTACCCATGACACCCCAGAGCAGAAGGAGCTGCTGCGAGCTGCTGGGAGAGCTGCTGGGAGCTTGTGGAGAGCCTGGAGATCTCCAGAACAGCCATGTGCTCAAAGCAGGGGCTGTGCTAAGTTGGGATATTAACCCTTGTGCTTGTTTGCTGACTTCAGATAAACCCAATCCCTCTCAATCCACCACCTCTTCTGTTGCTAACGAGCAGAACACTGATGGGACACGGGGACCTCACCATGCTAGTGTGACCCTTGGGAACCAGGGCGCTGATCCTGGGCATCCCCTTCTTCTATAGCACTTTCCATTTAATAACTGGCACTTTCCATTTGTTAATTGGCACTAATTAGCTAAGGGGTGAGAGCCATGCCCGCCGTTGGGGCTCCACGCTCTCTCTGGGGCTCCTCTTCTGTATTTTTCTCCTTCTTAACATGCCACATGATTTTGCTCAGGAGCTAATGTGTGATGTTGATCTCCATAATGAGCCTTTTTGACAGTCTGGGCACATTTGGGAATAATTCCTTGAGCAGACAAAATCCTTAGGCCAGAACTGCTCGTTCTCAGCGGTTTCCAAATGAAGCTGCAATTGTTCAGCAGTGACAGATGAGAAATAGTTCAGGAGCTGCAAATTGCACAAGCTGGGAACAGATTTCTCTCCTTCCCATCCGGATGGCATGTGACTCACTCAGATTTTGCTGGGTAATTTTATACCCATCTCCAACCAGACTAAATATGCAGAGCAAGGGAGGGCAGGGGATGAAATCTGCATCCTGAACGTGGGCCAGGCGGTGGTGGTCCTCTCCTGGGAGCAAAAGGGCGTTTGGATTTTGGTACGTGCATCCAGTTGTATTTGCTCAGCCTTGTCCTCCTTTGTTCTGTGTTTCCATTGAGCATCAGTAAGAACATCTCTGAAATCTGCATGCATTGCACTCCGTGACCTTGGCTGCCGTCGCTCTCTGGAGGTTTGGCCAGGCTATCTGCAGGTCTCCTAGCAGATTCATTCTTTGCTGTTTTGCAGGATTTTTCCCCTATTTTCTTTTTTTCCTAATCCATTTTGAACATGTTTTAAAAATAGATTCTGGTGTGATTGCTGTTTCACCTCCACACCCAAACCTCCTCGCCGGACCGCTTGCAGTCACGCTGCTGACTCAGCATCTGGCCTGCTGCCGGAGTCCTAGAGAAGCTTTTCACAGAACCATAGCATCACAGAACGATTGGGCTGGAAGGGATCTTAAAGATCATAGAACCATGGAATGATTGGGTTGGAATGGACGTTAATGGTCATAGAACTATAGAATGGTTGGGTTGGAATGGACTTTGAAGGTCATAGGACCATAGAATGATTGGGTTGGAATGGACCTTGAAGGTCATAGAACCGTAGAATTGTTGTGTTGGAATGGACCTTGAAGGTCATAGAACCATAGAATGGTCGAGTTGGAATGGACGTTAAAGGTCATAAAACCATAGAATGATTGGGTAGGAATGGACATTAAAGGTCATAGACTCATAGAATGGTTGGGTTGGAATGGACATGAATGGTCATAGAAGCATAGAATGATTGGGTTGGAATGGGCATTAAAGGTCACAGAACCATAGAATGGTTGAGTTGGAATGGACATTAAAGGTCATAGAACCATAGAATGGTTGGGTTGGAATGGTTGTTAAAGATCATAGAGCCTCAGAATGGTTGAGTTGGAATGGACATTAAAGATCATAGAACCACTGAGTGTTTGGGTTATAAGGGATCTCCCAGCCCTCCCTCCCCTCCCCCCGTTGTGGGCTGGCTGCCCCACACCAGCTCAGGCTGCCCAGGGCCCATCCATGGCCCTGGGCACCTCCAGTGATGAGGCATCTGCAGCTCTGGGCAAACTTCTCATAATCCTATAGAGAGAAAGACAGACAAAACATCTGATGTGGTCCTTAGGCGTAAGAGTCTAACAGAGGTGAACCTTCTGTGTGCTGGAACGTCCGTGTGCTGGTATCTGTGATATCCTGCTGCTCATGGCAGATTAGGATGGAGCAGCTCACCCAACCCTGTCCTGCTGCCTTCTCTACTAAACATCATTGCAAAGGGGATCTCTTGAAGATGGCTGGAGGGAAATGCTTTAAGGTCATCTTCAGGCCAGTTACTGTAAATTGGAAATGCAGAAATATGGCAAAACGTGTCCAACCTGCAGTAAACCATAGGAGAATAGCAGCCAAGGCCCTACCCGGCTGCTTTCTCTAATTACCAGGTGTAGGGAAGGTGAAAGGCACGCCTGTGACTGTGCCTGGAAGAGGTGAGAGAGGGAAGCGGCCAAGGACCAGCGCTCACTTCCCATCCTTTTCCTTCCCCAGGTCCCCTCGCTCTGCAGTCTCACAGCTAAAAGGATGGAGAACTCATCAGTGGCTTCGGCCTCCTCGGAGGCGGGCAGCAGCCGCTCGCAGGAGATCGAGGAGTTGGAGCGCTTCATCGACAGCTACGTGCTGGAGTACCAGGTGCAGGGGCTGCTCACCGACAAGACTGAGGGCGACGGCGAGAGCGAGAAGACACAGTCCAACATCTCTCAGGTTGGTGGGGACGTGAGCCGTGGGACTGGGCCGTGCTAAAGCGTCTCTCCTAGCCTAGAAATGCAAGGGAACGTTGGATTTGAGGCAGCTTTCTGCTTCGGCCACGTATGAGGACGCCAGCAGCTGGCAAAGATCTGCTGACTGCGTTCTGTGTTTATCGTGAAGCGGCCTTGGGGTGTGCCCTGAGGGTTTTTGACCGCCCTGAGGGTTTTTGACCACCCTGTGTTTTCTGTTTCGAGTGTGCTGTGCACAGGGTATGGTACAAACACACGTGCCTGGAAGCGCTGGGTGCCATTTGGGTCCCTTGGGGCTGGGTGAACGCAGGTGCCTCTTCCCCTGCAGACTGCACCCAGCAAACAGAGGGGTGGCTTAGAGGAGGTGTGGTTTGGCGGTGTCGTTAGGAGCAAAGATAACAACGTCTGTGCCTGTTAAAAATTGACTTTTTAAGTCCTACGCAAGGAGAAATTTAACCTCTCGAGCCGGTGGTGGTGTTTGAAGGAATGCCCTGGTGCTGTGGTGTGCTGGGAGATGAGGCTGGAGGTGTGTAGCAGTGGATGGGGTGCAGTGTTCTGCAGCAGGATCCTTCTGCCCCAGTGGCAGAGAAGTGCCTTGGCAAGGCAGTACTTGTTCTGCAGAGATATATGAGCAATCTCATCTGTAAGATGAAGGTAGGATGAGCATATCAGGTTGGATATTAGGAACCACTTCCCCAGAGAGCTGTCAGGCACTGGCTCAGGCTGCCCAGGGAGGTGGTGGGGTCCCTGACCCTGGAGGGATGGGGAAGAACCATGGAGATATGGCACCTGGGGACACAGTCAGTGGGCATGGAGGGGTGGGTTGGGCGTGGGGAGCTTGGAGGTCTTTTCCAACCTCCGTGATTGTGTGATTCTGTGATGGAATCCTAGAAACTCCTGTACTGAAAGGGGTCCATGACAACCACTGAATCTTCTGCAGGTTGAGGATCAAAGCCATTAGAGGTGGGAGGAAATAAATTTAAAATGCAGGTGATCCCAAGCACTTTAACGGTGTATTTGTTTAAACTGAGGCTGGGAAGTGGCTGTGTTTGAAGTGATGCTTTGGAGGGGCTTCAGGCCAAACAGGCTGTTCTCAGCGTGTCACGTTGAGAAATACTATTGAATTAGAAATAAATGAATAGGCAAATTTTTCTTCGTGATTCAGAAAGGGCTCAGCACTGAGTGGTGGAACAGTTTGCCCTTTCCCATAAAGAAAAGAGTCCACGAGATCTCGTGCTCCATTAAAAGGCTTCATCAGACCTGAGCGTGAGGTGGGAGTGCTGTTGGGAATGGGGTGGTGTGCCCCCGCCTCTGCTGTGCCAGCCATCTTGCTGTGGGTGAAAATGGGACTGTGGCTTTTCTGCGTGACTTGAAAGCAGCTGCTGGCTATCTGTAGGACAAGAAACAAGGATGATTTACACGTGTCACCTGCTGTTCTCAAGCCACGCGTATGCTAAGCAGGAATTATCTGTTGTGCCCAAAAGATGTTTGCTTTCCTACCTTCGTCATGCCTCAGACTTCTGTAAGAAATAATCAGGGATCGTTTGTTTTTCTTCCCGAGTGCTCTTATCAGAGCAATAAGCTTGCATGCACGGGCGAGCTGGTTTGTCAGCCAGGCTGAAGGCAGCAGGCTCCCTTTAACGAGAGCTGCAGGAGAAAGGATGGGTTTGTGGCTGAGCGCTGGACTGAGACCAAGAGAGCTGTGTTAGCTGCAGGGTTCTGCTGCCACTTAATCGCTAACTTTGGGCAAAGCTACTGAAGCTCTGCAGTCTGCTTCCTCGTGGCAGGGAACTGAAATGGCTTAAGGATTAAGCAAGATCTTTCATCTTGGCGGAGGGAGAGTTACATTATTGTTATCAGTACTTTCAGTGTTATGCTGTGGCTCTTCTTTTCGTTGTGGAGTGGTAACCAGTGACCCCAGATTGAGTCATTTTGATGCAGACACCTCTGTAATGCATTGCCTGAGTCAGCAGCTCTGTCTTCTGTTTCACTTAAAAAGCAGAGAACAACAGAAAGAACAGAAAAGCACAACTTTTTTCCCCACCCCACCCCCCCCTTTAAAACGCTCTGTAACGATGCAACCCAGTGATGGCTGCAACAGCTTCTCCAGCTTCCTGCCATTGTTCCTGGAGCTTTCCTCTTGTGGCCATCACCAGGCAGAGCATTTCCCAGCCAGAGCCTTCGGGATCATCCCTGCTGGTCAGAGGGAGCCCCGTTGTTCTGGAACAGAGCTGGTGCTGCAGAGAGAAGGCTGTGGATGCTCCGCATCCCAGCACAGTCACGGTGCTGTTTGCTGGGTGATGTTTGCTGCGGGCTGATGCAGCAGTTTCCCCAGCCTGGCTATTATTTTACACAATGCCTTTCTATCCCTTTTGCAGTGGACGGCGGATTGTAGTGAGCAGCTCGATGGCAGCTGCTCCCCATCCAGAGGGAAGGGCTCGTCGTCCCAGCAGCACAAGCAGGTAGGGGAGTGTTCAGTTCTTCCTCTCCAGAGCTTTGCTTTTTGTCCTTTTTCTGCAGCCTGGGAGTGCTGAGCCCGTACTTCCAGCTCAGCACTGGGATGGTTCCTCCTCTAGGAGGACCCGACAAGGACACTGGGCTTGGTGGAAACCAAGCATGGAGGTTCTACATTTGCATTCTTCAGGAGCAGTGTTTCGGGATGCTGTGGCTTGGACGTGGCTGCACCTTCATCCTTTCTCTTTCATGGCTACTTTTTTTTTTTCTTGTGGTTGCATGCCTCAGTTTATCAACATCTCCTCAAACTCTGGGATGAAACACCTCCAGGTTTAGTGGTGGGAACTGGAGGGGTGCCTGTGAAGCTCCAGACTCACCTAAAATCCAGCAGCGCTGCCTGGAGCAGGGAGCCTGGGGGAGTAGCACTGCACTTCAGGTGCTGCAGTGAGAGCCCACCTGCAGCACTGCATCGTGACCCCCAGTACAGGAAGGCTGTCAGAGTGGGCCCAGAGGATGCATCAAGATGCTTGGAGGGCTGGAGCACCTCTCCTGAGGACAGGCTGAGGCAGCTGGGGGTGTTTAGTCTGCAGAAGGGGGTGCTCTGGGGAGACCTTCCAGTACATTGAGGAAGAAGGGCTGGCTTTTTACATCAGCAGGTAGTGATGATTCAAGGGGGAATGGTTTAAAAAGAGGGGAAACTTACGTTAGGTGGCGGTGAGACCCTGGCACTGCTGCCCAGAGAAGTGAGGGTGCTCCATCCCTGCAGCTGTCCAAGGCCACGGATGGGCCCTGGGAAGCCTGAGCTGGTGAGGAGCCACCAGCCCATGGCTGGGGTGGGGTTGGGGAGGCTTAGGGTTCCCTTTGAACCCAGCTATTCTGGAATCCTACAGTTCTGTGATCTTTAGGGACCCTCCCAACCCAACCATCCCATGCTTCTGAGACACCTTTTCCCTCTGCTCTGCCACCAAAAGCCACAGGAGATGAGCAGCTCGCCAACATGTGGATGTGTAATGCAAAAGCACCTGTGCTTCTACGTAAGGTGTTTACCAATCCCAAAGAAGGTACACGAAGGCAAGCTCCTATTCATCAGTACAACAGCGAGGCAGTTACTGGGGGTGGCTGACCAGTGTCTGCCCCAGGATTACCCCCAGCAGATACTGGTGGCCAGCAAGATGTCTGCACAATCCCTTCATACCATGGCCTTATATACATATACAGACCCTATTGGCAATGGCTGCCCTAGGGGAAGCTAGAGCACAGCTAACATCCATGTATGCCCAGGCTACACTCTGTACTCTGCTTTCCCCACGTTTGGGCTCTCTCCCAGCCTGCAGCAGGGCTCATAATTATCTCTCTCCATGTTGGGCTTCCTTTAACAGCGAGGAACAAATTTTCCTTGGCACCAGAGAGGAGCTGCACGCTATTGTTCTGCTGCCCAGGCAGCCTTTCTCTTTCTGCTACAGATATACAGCCGAATCACTGCTGGTGAGCGCGGGGTTGGGCGCATTACTCTTTCTGGATGCTGATTTTTCTCATTGGTAGCATGGAAAGGAAAAAAAAAAAACATTAATGAGGTTTTAGTCTTGCACGTAAATTATCACTGCCTCTTCAAACCTGCTCGGGAACAAAAAGCTGGCTAATCGTTTCCTGAGGGATGATGTTCCCTTTTGTTTTTCACTGCAATTTGTTACGGGGTATGAGATTTTTCTATTGGAAAGGGGAACTCTTTGATTTCTGTGTTTTCTTTCCAGCTGGGCACTCTGCATTGTGCAGTAAGGCTGCGGGGAGGAGGAAGGCCCAGGCTGTGGTGCTCATGGGGGATCTCCTGGCATAGGTTGCGTGAGGTCCTGGTGTGCTGAGGGGTCTCACAGTCTCACAGTCACATTCTGCTCGGCTGTAATTCTCCATGCTCCCTCCTGGGAACGCTTTGGTTTGCTGCACAGCGTGGTGCTGAGCCCTGCAGTGTTCCTGCAGTGTCCTGAGTGGTGCCCCCGAAGGGCCCTTTGGGGTGGAAACGCACCCTGTTGATACATATAAGGTACTGCCTGTGCCACCGTGCACGGATAATGGTTAAGATTTCAAATCTTTCCATGCTTGGATTTTATTTTACCTTTTCTAAGAACACCCAGTGGGAAGATTTTACGTAACGCGCTGTTTGCATTCCCCTCGTGGAGCCGAAGCTTTGGTATGTTTCTTGAGGGCGATTCATTAAGCAAAAGGCTTGTGGCGTGTTGTATGTGGAGAGATCCACGGAGCTCTGGGATGTGAGAAGCCTGGCAGCAGCTCCATAGCCACCTCCATGTCCCTCCACGTGCCATGGGGACTTGCAGCATGACCAGGAGCCTCGGGGGCTTCTCCATGCGAGGGTCGTGTTGTCCATGAGCCCAAGCCTTGATGATACCAGAAGTATGAGAAGCTCCCACGCCTCCACCAAACCAAAGCTCGTCCACGTGAATCCTCAGTGACTCAGAGGTGCTCAGTGCTGTGCTGGTGTCAGAATGCATCCCCATGGGAGGTGCTGCGTGTTGTGCCCCCACATCGTGCAGGCAGAGGGCATCTGGGGACACGCAGTCATGGGGCTGTGTGGCTGCTGGGGGTGGGGTGGGATTGGAGCAGACCCACTTAGATCCCTTAGGACATACTTCCCAGTGATTTACTTGAGCCTGAAACCCCCCCCTGATAAGCGCTTGGCTTCCAACCATAGAAAGTTGTGTTAACAAGTAAAGACAATTGTCTCTATTTCTATGGGATTTTTTGGGTTGTGTTTGGCCATCACGTTGAAGGGCTGCTGGGGCAAGTAGGTGCAGCCAGACACAGCTGTTTTGCTTTGTCTCATTCCCAACAGAGGAAGAGGAGGCGAAAGCCAGGGAGTCACTTTGAGGCTCTGCCAGGGAATACAGGTTGGTGCAGCCCTGCCTCGGGAAGAAGGAATTAAAGCTCTAGGTGAGGTGGCCAGCCCTCAAAGGTGATCAAGGAGCAGCTCTGGCAGAACCAGTCACTAAGTGGCATTCCACCACTGTAGCTGCTGCTGACGCTCCCTCCGTGCAGTGAATACAGATCTGCTCAATCACGGCTGCTGAGAAAGGAATTAAACCATTCAGCTGATGTGTAGGTTCAGCTTGCTCTGGGGCTCCTGGCTGTGTTACAGCAGCACCCTTTATAAAGGAACAACATTGTGTTTGGTGGTTGATTTATCCCCTCCATACTCTTTATACTTTCCATAACTTTCCATACCCTCCAGGTTTTGGCACATTGGTGTTTGTCTGGGACATGTGCATACCAAAAGTAGGTGTGCTGGATGTCACCAAGACCTTTGGTCCTGAGCTCTCTCCATTCTGCTACTGCTGCTGAGGGAAACCAGATGGACCTTTGGTGTCTCATGGCCATTCCTGTATTTTAGGAAGTTCGTCATGGTAACTTGAGGATTGTTACTCTACAGCCAGAACTTCTCAAGGGTGATCTTTGCTGTCCAGAACATCTGTCTGTGCCTGTCCTGGCACAAGCAACACTGTCACCTCCCCTGTTGGAGTCTGTTTGATCCCAGGACTGTTCTGGGTTTTTGAATGTGCACTGGATTAACATGTTCTTTGAAAAACAGACATTTGAGATTGAGCGCATGATGTGACTTCCATATCCCTGCTTGTATTGGAGGTGCTTCCAGCTAACTAGCAATACTCCCAGAAAAGTAGCAACAGCGTGAGAGATAATGGCCTCAAGTTGCACCAGTGAGAATTTAGTTTGGATATTAGGAACAATTTCTTCTCCGTAGAGCGGTGATGCCCTGGTACAGGCTGCCCGGGGAGGTGGTGGTGATGTGGCAGCTGGGGACGTGCTTGGTGGGCCCATCTCCTCCACTCACCATTGGTGGTGAGGGTGGGTTGAGGTTGAGAACTTGGGGATCTTGGAGGTCTTCTCCAACCTTAAGGGTTCTTGCGACTCCACGACGTGCTTTAACCAGCTGTTTTACAGAAGACTTGCATAACTAAGGGCAGGAGCTACGGTGAGTGTGCCCTTATCTCAGGCATCAAACAGCCAAGAAACACTCCACCTCAAGACACAAATTATTTGTGAAGGGAATTGTTTCTTCATCTCTCTTGTTGTGACTACTTGCTCTTTTTGTATCTGGTTGTTTTTCTCTTCATGGCGTTTCTATAGGGGTGATTTTCTGTTTCTGTTGTAGCTTTACGCATGGAGTATAAAGAAGCTGGAAATCTGTCCCAGCTGAAATATTTGTTTTCCCCCACGTTTTAAAATGTTAAAATAACTATTTCTATTGTAAATTGTTATTTTTCCATGGGGGGAAAAAAAAAAAAAAAAAAAAAAAACAAACCTGGAATGCATGCTCTTGAATAGGTCTAGAAGGGCCTGAAATCCTTGTTGGCTTGTAGGATGCTCTCCAGCTTGGTCTAGGAGCAGGTTGTAGATGCTGTGCTGGGATAATTCATGCTGGTGGCCATCTCAGGTCTGCAGCTTGAGGCCCATGTCCTGAGAAGACCCTTTTATCTGCCCTACCTTAGGCTGTACACTGAGATCTTCTCTAACATGAATCCCCATTGGAATCCACTGGTGTCTTCAGCGGTGGCTTCACCAACAGACCAAACTTTACCTTTCCAGTGAGGACAACCGCTGGGAGATTGCAGAGCTTCCATTTACTGCATGCTCATCAGGGAAACCCTTCCCCTTCTGCGAATGAGATTCTCCATTGTGCACTGAAGTACCAGGAAGAAATAACTTTCGAGCTGGCAAAGGGAGCAGGATTAATTAGTTCGCACCGCAGAGCTCTGCGAAGGTGAAAATTGCAGTATAAGTGAAACATGTGATTATTGCTAATTAAAATGTAAATGCTAGATGTGACAGCTAGGAGGGTGGCTGGCAGGGTTGACATGCACAGCCTCGCTGCTCCTAAGGGGATGCAGAGTTTGGCCGGGAGGATTTGCATGGATAAAAGCAGCTGCTGGCAGTCTCTCTCCCAAGGAGGTGTTTGTCTCCAACCCCGACATTTGGGATGGAGATTCCCTCTCCTGGTGGTAAATGTAGACATGGAGTGGTGGCTGGAGCCTGCTGAGAGCTGGGAATGAGAGCACGCAGATCTTCAGGGCGTTGGAGGAGGCTGGGAGAGTCCTTGTCTTTTGGGGATGTTGGTCCCAAGGGAAAAAGGATGGGAGCATATAACTACCAGTATGTTTGGATTGCATTGTGCTGAGGAGGAAGGGAGGTGCGTTCTGCCATTGGTGTTACAGCTTCTGTACACAACTGAACAACTGGTTCACTTACCCTCTTTCAGAGTTGGTACTGACTTTAGGGTATAGCAGCCACAAGGAGTTTGGGCTTGCTGGCTTTGAGGATGGAGAACATGCAGTTGGACCCTGCAGTTGGACAATGCAGAAATGCAGCGATGCTTTTTACCTCTTATTAGGTAAATCCTACACCTTCCCTCCAGTCCCTCGTGCTGGGTAAATCATCCAGCCCCAGCAGGTAGAGGAGCACAGGAGACCCAACCGGGACGTGGGCTTTGCCCAGAATTAATCACCTTCCCCATTTTCGGCGTAATGGAGTTGAATATTCTGCACTCTTTGATTTGGGGATTTTTCATTATCTCAGGTCACTCCCGAAGCCCTTTGGGAGCCTCTGAGGAAAACTTCAGGAGCAATTACCCTGACAAAATACCCCTTTCTTCCCAAGCGCCTCGTGTTGTTTGGGTAAATAGAGCCGGTTGGGTTGGTTGTTCTGGTTTTGGCTTATTCATCTTGTCCCATGGGGTGCTGACTGAACAAGAAAGCTGCAGGATGTTTGACCGCAGAACAAGTGTGAGGAGAAGAAAGGAGGACATTAGAGACAACCCCTGAAGGGGCAGATGCTACTGGGGCGGAGTGTTGGGCTGGTGAAGCCCAAGTATTGTCAGGTGCATGGGGAGCTGGACGCAGGTGCAGGCTAAGCAGAGGGAAGAAGCAAATGAAGGGTTGATTTGGGGCACGGGGGTTTGGGTTGGCAGGAATTAAGGGTGCATCTGCAGCTTTAGAGGATGTAGGATATGTGTAATGAATCGTCATGGAGACATAGGAGGTATTCTTCTTCTCCATGCATGCACTAGTTTACTAAAGTTAAATCTTTACGATCATTTTTAATCTCTTTGCAATGCAAGAAAATTCCATCCAGGTGTACAAAAGGGCTCAAAGAAAACGCAAGAATAGAGCCACGGTGCGTGGGCACGGGTCTTGAGGTGCCGGTGTGCATGGCTCAGAAGCAGCAGCTCTCCTGCTTGGCCAGCTCAGTGGTTTTCATGGGTGTGGGGTGGCACAGCCCTCGACTAAAGCCAGCTGTTTGTTGTTCCAGGAAGATTGGGATCACAGCAGCGGTGGGAGCGCAGGATCGCGGCCGGGGTCAGGCTCCAGGTGTGGCTCTGGATCGAGGTCTGGGAGGAGCAGCCAGTTCAGGCACACCACCAAGGTACACCTGGTAGCCGTGGGGAGAGCTGGGTGCTGGCCTCATGTCCTCTGCTTGCTGCGTATGGGAGGTTTCCAATGGTGTGCGCTGTCTGTGTGCCTCCACGTAGGGTGTGATGCGTGTTGGTGTACAGATTGCTGCCCTGTTCGTGCCCAACCCATCACCTGACTGCTGAGGAACGCGGCTGTCCTTCGGCCTTGGGTTCTGCTGAGGTGTGCCTTTACGTTGGGTAAGAAGGCGGTGTGGTTGAGCACGAAGGAAATTTGCTTTTTGTCCTTGAAATCCTGGAGTACTTCTGGTCTGGGAAATCAGGAGATGCCTGTGATTATTTTTTTGGTGAGTCTTTGTTGGAGGTTGACATAGGAGTGAACAGCAAATAGATGGTGTTGCATTATGAGCCTCAGTCCAGCAGCTTTCCAGGGCTAGATGGAGAGTTACCTTCCTACCTTACAAAAAAACATGGGGAATTTGCTGCTGATGTGATTTTAGGGCCTTTCCCTGCCTGAACTCAGTCTAGGGAACTCCATCTGCACACATGAGTGTTGGTTTTGCCAAAGGCCGTGGCCAGCATTCAAAGTCCTCGTCCATCCTTGCATCTCAAGCATCCTGGAGTGCATGAGGAAATGACCTGAACGGTGCAGCGATGGTTTGGGGCTGGGGATTGATGGAGAAAGAGACTTCTGCTCCAGTAGCACAGGCCGCAGGATAATCCTTCTGTTTATACCACAGACAGCACTGAGACCACTCAGTGCTGCTCCCTATTAGTGCAAAGCGTGGTGATGAGACATGCTGCGATCGTGCCATGAAGAGCATGATTTTGCACTTGCAGGGATTTGCTGGGGAATGGTAATGAGGAGTGGCAGGAGAAACCGGTGTGACACTGAGCTGGCTTGGGGAAAAAAAAAATAAAAGGGCAGCATGCATCTAAATGCTGACTTTGTGGGGAATTTGCTGAGGTTGCACGTGTATGTAAGCAGGCAGAGTCCACGTGGGGGGTGGCGTACTCTGTCCCCATCACTGTGTGCTCTGGGTGTAGGTTTTGGTCACCTGAGTGCATGCTCTTGAGATCTGGAGGACAGGTTATAAAGATGCATTTATAGACCATTCCGGGGGATAGGGTTCATTCTAGTGGATCTCTGCTGTCTCTGAGCGTTGATGACAGTCTCACCAATGCGTCACTCAATCACTGTTCCTGTTGGCTTAATTAATTTGCAGCAATTCTTACCCCTTCACAGTGAAAATTAGTATCTAAAGCTGAGGGTTGGGTCGTGGGGAGCTTCGTATTAAAACTGCTCACCTCTGTAATTGCGTTCCTGGGGGAGCTGACAGCAAGGAACTGCTTCTCTTTAATACACACAATTTATTTTTCCTCCTGGACTTGAGAATTGGCTTTTTTAGTCCTATGGCAGTCTCAGCGGCACACTGGGAGCTGCTGGTGACCCGAGGCACAACCCACTTACCAAGGCAGGTCATCTGAGGCAGCAAAGACTTGGGATGACCACAATGACTCATGGCTCAATGACAGATGTCATTATCGTTGGGCCCCAGTGCCACTGTCACGGAGTTGGGCTGGTATCTGGAGCATCCCTGAGAGGTGGTGGGGACGTGGGCTGGGAGGACCAGGAGCTGCAGCCCTGTTTGGGTGGGAGCACCCAAACGTTACCTGAGCACTCGCACCCCTCTGACCTCCTCCTGTACTGCTGCATGGGAAGCAGCCCTGCAGTTTCCACTGATTGCTGGGAGTTGGGTCCGAACTGGCCGCATCCAAGCGAGAGGCTGAGCACTTTGTCTCAAGATTGAAGAAGGAGCTCTTGAGAAGCTCTCTGCTGAGCTGAATTTGGGCCGTGATTTCAGAACATAACGTGTTGTTAGGAACCCGTTCCCACGTGATCAGAAATTTTGGCTGCTTAGCATCTTGGTTGCTGATCGGTCTCGTTTTCATTGCAGTTAATTATATGCTCCCATCCTTATCCCCTGAGCCCAAACATTCAGCTCTTGGGACATGCCATTGCAATTGGTCCATTGACAGGTACTTAAATATCCTATGTTAATAGGAAGTGGAAAGAGAAATAGATATGTCTGCAAGAAGAATTGGTTAAAGACACCTTTAACCAAAGAAGAAGTAAAGAGGAGAGATCTTTGGTCTTGAGAAAGATCTTGAAGTCTGGAACTTCATGTAGAAATGGTCACTTTTAATTATTTTCTGTGTTATTTGAAAACAGCAGTTCCTCAGGAAAACTTGATGTGGTGGTGTAAGTACTGTAGTAGCTGTGCCTGTGTTGCAAGAGTGTGGTGTCTACGAGGAGACAAACCTGTTTGTTGGAGAGTATTGGTAATAAGTGAGTGTATTATGAATAGGAAATAGCATATCCATCCCATGTGAGTCTGAGTTGAGTCTGATTTCATGACTGGCCCTGACAGAAACCAATGTGCCATACGTCTTTGCTGTTGTCTGCTTGTGATGGGTGGTGAGGGCAGCCCTCTGCCTGTGGGGAGGGCACGTGGGGACTGGTGAGTGTAGAAGGGCTGTGAAGGACGAGAAGCAATTTAGGGTTTTGGCTTAGATGCTTTTCCATTGGGGAAAATTTGGAGCTTCAGTATGGGGTTGTGTCCTCCTGTGAGACATTGGTAGAGCAAGGAGAAGCTGTGCCACCATGACTCCTTGAAGAAGCAGTCGCCACAGTGGTGAAATTCAGAGGTGTTTCACCTTGTGCTTCACTAAAGGCTTTCCATGTGCTTGTTGGTGACAGCCCTTGGAGGCATTAGGAGCCATCTGGACATGGCGTTGGACATCTGGCTTTTGGTGGCCCTTCTTGACCTTGCTTGGACAGGTCACCTCGGAGGTGCCTCCCCACGTCAACCAGCTGGAATTTTGTGGTCAGAATGCCAACCTGCCCAATGGGTCTGTGTTTCTTGGAGGCCACACGCCCACGTTGGCAGCGGATGTTGGGTAGGAGGATGGGGCCAACATCAACCCACATTGTTGTCCGCTCTGTGTTGTCCGTAGCTTTGTGTCCCAAGGGCTGAAACCTCCCCTTCCTGCCTCCAAGTGCACTTCTGTAGCTAGCAAGTGGTCTGTGTGCCACAGCAAGGCCCCTTGAGTGGGGAATGCTGGGTGCAAAGCAGAGCCTTGCGCCATGTAACCACCTCTCCATCCTTCCTAGAATGGCAACAAGGAGGGCTCCCTCGACATGCTGGGCACCGACATCTGGGCTGCCAACACCTTCGATTCCTTCAGGTAAGCTGATGTTAGAGGTTTGTGTGTGGGGCCATCTTGTTGGTGCTCAGGTGGGCGCTGCCACATGGCCTCCATCACTGCTCCTCATGTAGGCCATGGCACTAAGCACCAACAACAGACTTCCTAGTTGGATATTAGGAGAAACAGCTTCTCCAATGAGCAGTGATGCAGTGGCACAGGCTGCCCAGGGGGTGGTGGAGTCCCCATCCCTGGAGGTGTCCAAGAACTGTGGGGAGGTGGCACTGGGGGACATGGTCAGTGATGTGGGGGTGGGTTGGGCTTGAGCATGGGGATCTTGGAGGTCTTTTCCAACCGTAATGATTCTGTGTATGTACTTAATGCATTGTGTGTGCTTAGGAGAGGCCTGCAGGCTAAATGTCTCAAAAAGGCACTGATGGGACTATTGGCAATTGTCTGAGAGCTGCACAGGCGAGGCTGAGCTTTGAGCTCTGCTCCTGGCCTCCTTTCTCCCACTATAACTGCTGCTGTGATCATGTGTTTGCTCTGCAGCTGCTGAGCAGAGCTGCTGCTTCAGCATGAGAAAAAACAAGTGTGCTTCCCTGCTCAAGCAGCAGCAGCTCAAGCAGTGAAGTGTGCCTTCTGTCCACTGGTACACATTGCTGTGCTGTGCCCGCAGCACTGCAGGGGTCGAGCTCTCACCTGAGACTTGCTCCAGGTCACTGGAGTGGGGAGAGCATCTGCACTGCACAGACTGGAGCAGCCTTTGCTGTGGTACCTCCTTGTTACAGAGAGCAAACGCAGGTAGCAAGGCGTGTGGTCTTCATGATGCATCTGCATCAAAACTATGGACTTAGTGCAAGCAGCGCAGAAAAAAGCATAGTGCAGCAGTGTGAATTGGAGGCCTGTGGTGTCACACTGCTCAGGTGGTGCCTCCAAAGCACCAGCCGTCCTCATCTGCAGGCTCAGGTTTGTTCCTTTGCTCTAAGCATGATTTTATTGAATCAGCAGAGCGCTCACTCTCTTCATCCCTCTTTGTTTTGCTCTCCCAGTGGTGCAACGTGGGACCTGCAGCCTGAAAAACTAGATTTCAGCCAATTCCACAGGAAGCTCCGGAACACCTCCAAACACCCACTGCCCCACATCGACAGGGAAGGGTGAGTGCCACACGTGTGCAGTTATCCCAGCCCCAGAGCTGCAAGTGAGGTGATGCTCTCCAGGAAGAAAGGAGCTTCTCTGCAGTGGGAATGCTGACGTGGTGGCATGGTCCATATGGAGGACCTGGACGAGTTGGGCCACATTCAGGGTCTGAGAACTTGGCCATCTTTGGCTCGTGTGGTTTAGAGAGGCGCTGTTTGGTGGTTTTTTGCATTGCTTTATAGAATTCGTTTCTGAGCCGTGCTGGATCCAAGCTACACTTAACTATGTTTTAGGCAAAGGTCATGGTTACAATTCCCACAAGTGATAGGGCTTCTGTGGAAGAGTAGAGTATGAGCGTGGCCCATGCAGATCACTATTTCATTCAGTGCAAGCTCTACTGCTGAACACACCTAATTTCCTTTAAAGTGATGAGATGTTAATTAAACTCCAGTCCTCCTTCAGCTGAGGCCCATGTTCCTTACTGCTGCTGTTACCAAGAGCACTGTAGTGCTGTTTGGACAGGCATGGCGCAGGGTGATAGGGTGATAGGGCTGGGGGATAGGGCATGGGGCAGCATTTCATTTGGTGTCAGTGTCTCTGTGCCCATAGGAGAGCGTTTTGGAAATGAACTTCAGAGTCCTTCTTGTCTTTATGAGGGCCTTCTGCAGTGAGAACTCATCCTCCCTGTGTGCCATCGTGGAGAATTAACACTGGTTCCAGCGAGGTTTCACTGCTCACGTTTTTGTTTGCTCTCTCTCTGCCATAGGCTTGGAAAAGGGAAATACGAGGATGGTGACAGCATCAATCTGAACGACATCGAGAAGGTCCTCCCAGCATGGCAGGTGGGTGCTGATGTGGGCAGAAACCACCCACGTTCACACAGCTCAGATCTTAGAAAAGGAGCTTCTGAAAGCCCCAGGCGCCAAGTGCTGCTCAGAAGCAACCATGTGCTGATCCAGTTGTTCCCCTCTGCGATGCGCGTGCCTTGTATGTAGTACCACTGCATTTGCTCCTTTTCTCAGCCTGATACTTCTCTAGATCAGTTCCTGCAGCTGCTTTCTGTGGTTAGTGACCACAGTGAGTGCTGGGGAAGCAGCGCTGTCGAAGAGGTCATTTTGTGTCTCAGTATTTCCCTTCCCAGTGCCCCAGTCCTGAAAGCAGCTGTTTTCTCTTACGTGCTTCATCTGTCTGGGCTTTAGGTCACGGGGAAAAAACATTGGGGCCTGCTGATAACGACCCAATGACTCTGCAGAATGAGACTGCTCTCCCTGGGGGACCATTGAAATAACTGAAGAATCAAAGGGAGTTTCCCAATGTACTGGGACTGCATTTCTGGGGCCACCAGCTGTGCCCGGCGCCATGTGCTCCAAGCTGGAAGACCCAGTGAAATGCTTGGTTTGGTGCTTTGTATTTCATTTCAGTTTTGTATTTTAGTACAACATGGCATGACTTGGAGATTCACCCACCCTGGCATGCACTGCATGCACATGGGAGCCAGGAGCCATGCAGTTACTGGTGAGGACTTGTCTTTTTCAGTAAAGTTTTGACAAGTAAAATGCTCCCTGACAGCTGCTCTAATCCTGATGTGTCGTGCATTGGATGTGAAGGGGATTGTGGAGAGGTGGTCGTGCTGCTCTTCAGCACTTCAGATAGCTCTTCAGGATACAGTATGTGGGAGCATTGGGGAAAATATGGTGTGAGCCTATGAAAGGAAATCCTTTGCCCTTTGGGGGGCTTTGCCTCACTGTGTCATATCCCAAAACAGGCTCTTCCCAATGGAGGTGCACAAATCCTTGTTCTGTCTGTGCTTTAAGGTCTCGTGGGTTGCTTCTAGTCCAGCTCTTAGGGCACACCTTAGCATCATCCTCTCCATGGGTGGGTAATGAGCATCCTCCAGCACAAAGGATGCAGCAGATCCAGCAGTTAGAGCACCAGACTGTGGAGGGGCAGTGAGTCTTATTTACAGGTTGCTTTGGAAATTCTTTGTCATGCACAGCATGAAATTAGGGCTAATTTCTTTAATACACCCAACTTCGTATCTGTATCTCTGCTCCTATTTTCACTGACCCACCGATGGGTGCGGCAGAATATTCTGGGTGTGGGGACATTAATCCAGAGGCTTGGGTTTTGCTAATAGAGCCTATCAACAGTATCTCAACAGCATATGGCAAGGGACATCTGTGCCTTTTTGGTGAGGAAAAAAAATACGGAACAAAAAGAATCAGGGGGAAAAAAAAAAAAAAAAACAATAGGAAAAACAAACCCTCCTCCAAAGGCTCTTCCCATCGCGAGAGAGAAATGCTCTTCCCAGCCTTTTGTTTCGACACTGCGGGTGGTGTTCCGCTGCTCGGAGCTGCTCTGCCATCTGGTGGGAGCTGCGGGCAGAGCCCTCCTGCTCGCTCCTCTTTGTCTCTTCTCGTTCATAGGATCTGCAGTTGGATTTGGGCACTCGTTCACCTAAGAGCTGCCCAAAAGCAGCTTTGGAAGAAAATGTGTAGATGAGTCTTCCCCAGCCAGGAGGGCTTTCAGACATGGCTGTGTGTGCTGGGTGCACATACAGCCTGCAGGCTGACCCATGGTTACATAGAGACAGGGCAAGGGGGATTAACGTGGAAGACAGTGTTGGCATCCTTTGGTTTGACATCTTCACTGCCTTACAGCTCGCTGCCCTGCACATCGAGTGCTGTGTTCAGTGCTGGACCTCTCACTGCAAGAAAGACATCAAGGCCCTGGAGAGTGTCCAGAGAGGGGCAGCGAAGCTGAGAAGGATCTGGTGGACAAGTCTTATGGGGAGCAGCTGAGGGAACTGGGGTGGTTCATTCTGGAGAGGCTCAGGGGAGACCTCATTGCTCCCTACAACTCCTGAAAGGAGGCTGGAGTGAGGTGGGGGTCAGCCCTTGCTCCCAGGTCACAACAGTAGGATGAGTGGTGGTGACCCCGTGTTGCACCAGGGGAGGTTCAGGTTTTGGATGCTGGGAATGATTTCTCTAAAGAGCAGTGATGCATGGCACTGGCTGTGCAGGGAGGTGGTGGAGTCACTGTCCCTGGGGGGTGTTCAAGAGCCCTGGAGATGTGGCACCTGGGGACATGGTCAGTGGGCATAGTGGGGTGGGTTGGTGTTGGGGGATCTTGGAGGTCTTTCCCAAACTGAATGATTTTGTGATTCTGTGGTTCTACTCTGTGATTGCTGTCTTTCAGTTTTCTTTCTGATTTTTTGAACCTTTCCATCATGCGCTTGGAATCAGAACACGTGTGCTGGTTTCTTTTCTGTAGTTCAGACACGTCTGGGTGCAATCTATTGCATCTCAAAAGGGGGCAATTTACCTTCTCCGTGAAGTGGCTTTGGGGTCTTCATCGTCTCTTGCCTGCTCCTACTGCATCACAGGATACCCAGGACCACTCACTCAGCTCTCAGTTTACCCACCTCTCTGACTGTGTGGGTTTTCTACCATCTTCTCCCTCCTCAGCCCTCCCTTGTACGCTACCAAATGCTCTTCCCTCTTCTTGGCCACCAAGTGCTGTAGGAGACCCCTCAGCATCCCCCCGAGATGTCTGATCTGCCCTGAGTGTAAAGAGCAGGAGTCCCAGCGGGAGCTCCAAGCTGGGGAGACATCTTCCTTCCCCCCAGATCCTGCTGAGCGTGTGGGCATGGCACCGCCTTCAGAGGAGGTTTCAGTCTCACCAGCCAAGCTTCCCATCTCCCAGGGGTCTTTCCAATACTGCAACTGCTACAACCGCTGCGGAAAGCCCCTGGCAGAGAGCCATGGCTGATCATAGGTCACAGCGCGCTGAGTCTCACATCCCTGCTTGCTGAGCAAAAAGCCTTTATTGCTGTGATTTCCAGTAAGATCTCATCTTCCCGCGGTCCATTTTGCTGTGGCATTGAACCCAACTGGCAAGGAGCATTTCCTTGGGAAAAGGAGTGGGCTTGGGGGCGGGGGGTGGCTGCCTGTAGCCCCTCGGTGGGTGGCAGAGCAAGGGTCGCTGTTGGCCAAGGAAGGCAGGTTGCCATCTCCATGCAGTTCATCAGCTCAAGGCTCCTTGCAAGGGACAAACCGCAGTTCTGGCAGTAGAGCAAAATTGCTCTGAAGCCCTAAAGCAGGTCATGGAAGCAGTGTTTTCTGTCAGACTGGCCGAAAAGGGGATATCTTCCAGTGGCTTTTTGTTGCTTTATGAGGGTCTTCTGTGTCTCAGACCTACAGTGAGCTGCTGCCAGGAGAGGAGAAGTTGGGGTGTCTGTCCCCTGGTTGGGCAGGCTGGGTTTGGAGACGTTGTTCTAGGGGTGGAAGGGGTGGGGGTGACTGATCTCACACCCCTGAAGGTTGCAGGTTTTGGCAGCTGGAAGGTGAAGTCGGTGTGACATCAGTGGCTCTGTGTGGGGAACCAGAAGTGGTTGGGGACCGCCAGTGGCCAATGAGTGGCATGGGGAGCGTGGCCTTGGGGTTGCTGCTTGGTGACAGCTGAGACGGTGCACCCTGCAGCACTAGAGGGCACTGCAGCATCACTGCACAGCTCCAGAGCAGGCTCAGTGCAGAGGAAACAGGACTTTATTCCAAGGGCTTTTTCCAAGCAGCAAAATGCAGAGTCTCGCACCCGTGCTGTGCGCAGGGCTGGGACATGCTCTGCAGCCACAGCCACGGTGCCACCCAACTCTTCTTGGAAATCCAGCACCTCCAGTTGTGCCCTTTAGCCCATTTGCTTGGCTTTTGCAGATGTGGACTCGCACTGTTGTGCAAGGGTTGGTCCCACACAACGTTCCTCACACCATAGAGTGGTGCCGTGTGTTCTGGGAGTTCCTCACTTGCTCTGGAAGGTGCTGCTGCAGTTGGATGTAGGGGCTCATTCTGTCCACCTTCTGTCCTTTATCTGCCCCATGCAGAAGGATGTGCCAACCTCAGCAGGGCAGTGGGGACTGCAATGACATCCACTGCTGAGCCATTGCTGCTCCTCAGACCCCGGCTGTCCAGGTACTGGTTTGCCCTAAGAACAAGAAAAATGATG
Source organism: Bambusicola thoracicus (assembly GCA_002909625.1). Lineage (NCBI taxonomy): Eukaryota > Metazoa > Chordata > Aves > Galliformes > Phasianidae > Bambusicola > Bambusicola thoracicus. The sequence continues at coordinate 37,093 of PPHD01001952.1, forward strand.
GAATTTGGGCTCATCTTTGGGACAGGATGGAGCTGCAGCTCTAGGCTAGGCTTACCAGTGGGAATTGGTGGGGTTTGGAGGAGCAGGTGGGATGCAGAAAAGGAGCCTGACAGCAAGCAAGTAGCGACTGAAGCTCTGGTGAGAGGAAGGGATGGAGTGGGAAAGTATGTAAGGGTGGGCCAGGGAAAATATGCAGCTTCTCCTGAGCAGGAGTTATGGTTTGCAGCCAGCCACATGGACATGAACAGAGAGGATGGGACAGTGGTGTTTGCAGGACAGGGCAGGAAGACCTGATATTTTTTCAGCATTCACCAGTGGTTCTAGACCTGAGAATTGGTCTTCCAGAGAATTTGGTGGTTTATGTATGAGGACCAGATTGTAAAGAACAATGCTATGGACATCTGAGGCTCTCACACATCGCCACATTGAACTCTGGTTTGAGCCCAGCAGAGAGCAGCCCAGGCTTTGCTCAGGCTTTTAGCTGACTTTCCTTTCAAAAAGGTTTGTTTTCGTGCAGCTCTATAACACCTAAAGAAAGCCCGAAAGGTTTGGTTTTGTTCTTTCCCAGTCCTTTCTATGCACCATAACACCCCTCCCTGCCCCCAAAATCCTGCCCGAATTCTAGTTTAGCTTCTAGAAGGTGTTACATCTCCTTTGTTTTCCCAGAGGATTCATTAGAAACCTGAGAGGTCTTTTTTTAGCACTGCCTTGAATTCTGCTGAGTATTTCCCTGAAGTCGGTTGTGGAGCAGCATGGAGTTTAAAAACTTGTTGAAGGGAGCAGAAGGAAAAAAAAAAATCCAAGTTTATAAGGATCCCAAACAAAAGCTGAGTTCCTCTTTGGCCAAGCAGGTTTCTGCTGGCTTGGCCACTTTCACATCTTAATCCCATTCCCCACTCTCTGTGAAATAATTTTTGATGAAATACAGGGAAAGGAGGAATTCCTATCCACAAAGCAGAGGGAGGGATGGGCACACATCCCTGCTGGCAGAGGAGCTTGCAGAAGCACAGCTCCTTCTAGCAGTTCTGCTGATGTGGGCTGTCGTCAGCCCATGTCTGACAAAATAGGGGCTTAATATTTCCTGCAGTGTTTAAGGTTTATCCCTGCCCAGAAGATGCTTCCCCCATGTGCTGCCTTTCCTCTGCTGTGATGGAAATAGCGGCAGCACAATGAATGAGACCAGAAACTCCTGCAAGGCGCTTCCTGCCTGCAGGCAGCAGGTAAGCACATCCCCTTCTGTGCCGTGGCCGAGCACACCGTGCTGCTTGGGGAGATGTATATATAGCCAGGGTGTAAATATAGGCTATTCGGTGGCAGGATGAGGGTTTGCTGCAATGCAAGGTGACTCGGTCAAAGACTGTCCCTTAACTGGGGAGTTCAGTGCTGGACGTGACTCCCCTGCATCTCATTCATGGTAAAATAATGATTGTTTGTGCAGGGTATTACATGATGTGCTCCCTGTGGGAGCAGACCGAGCTCCGTAGGCAAGAATCCGTTCAGTGTTCCTATCCGTTTTCTCCATAGATGATGATTTTTAAAATACCCTCTAGGTTGTCTTGTTTTTTTAAGATACTCTTTGCACTTTTCTATCGGCTCTAGAAATTGCTAGTGCTTGGTTGCTCATATGCTAGTACTGTAGTACCATAGAATGATGGAATGGCTGGGTTGGAAGGGACCTTGAAGGTCATAGAACCACAGAATGGCTGGATTGGAAGGGACCTTGAAGGTCATAGAAGCATAGA